>PVIY010002452.1:0-127595 GCA_004026745.1 Myrmecophaga tridactyla
GGGGCTGAAAGAAGTTATGTGAAGGCAGCTTCACCCCTGGGGGAGTCATGCTAGTGGGAGGGGTGAGAGGTGGGGAAGCAGAGTGAGGGTATTTGTGTGGCCCCTGGGTTGGGGGGGGAGGGGAAAGGGGTGACTGAGGGGAAGCTGGACGTCTGCAGGTCAGCCGGGCCATCTGACTGTCACAAACCTGCTGGGTGTGTCCAGTGCATATGTCAGCAGGGACCAGTAGGGACCAGTGTGGAGGATGCCAGAGGCGGCTCTCTAAGCACTCTGCCCACAGGAAACTTTAGAGGACCCTTGGGGACTGGGTAGGTGGAGAGAGGGCCCTGTATTGACTGAGTTGTATTTGCCTCCTACTTGGTAAAATGGGTACAAAGTTAGATTTAATTTATTTTAAAGAGAACAAAGAAATAAGATGGTTCTGGTATATCTGAATTTGCAAAGTAACATTTAATACTTATTGTTGACCTTGGGTATGGGGAGCAATAGGTGGTTTTCATGGTTCACTTGTAGGATGTACGGGGAAGAGAGAACTAAGTTGAGGCAGGGAAGGAGGGGCTGCAAGCAGATTGTGTAGCTCTTGTCTGTGATGTTCATTTTAGGCACAGATTGAGAACCATTAAATATCTTTAAATAAACAAATAGCAGGCCTATGCCCGTGCTTGAGGGAATAAATATTTATGTTGAAGGCCTCTACCTCTGGGTCATGGTAATGGAAAAAGGCAGAAGTTTGTCCTTGCCTCAAGTGCTTCCCATCTTCCTGGGGAAACGAAACTTACTCTGAGGAGATGTGTGCAAGTGATGCAATACTAAAGAATGGTCACCAGCATCTACTTGCAGCCCCTGTTTTATTTCCTACCCTTTAGCCTCATTCTCTGAGTTGACCACTCATTAGTAGTGTCAACCCAGCTTCTGTGGGTGCATTTATTTGCCTGAGCTGTTGGGTAGAGGCTTGGGTAAAGTCACACTACCCACTCCTTTATTCTGATGGCTGAGCCATGGCCTCTGTGCACCCAGATTCCTTTCCATGTTCTTATTTTCCACCTGAATCTATCACTGACAACCAGATCCAGACTCCCCTGGCTTTCCCACTGCTGCATTTATTCCATCCTACAGACTGGACTTTTATTCACACTGCATCTCTAGACTGTCCCCTTTTCTAGAGTTGACTTTCGATTTCGTTCTAGAACTCTGGTTCCCACTATAACCCCCCAAATACTTCATTGGGTCATAATACCCAGATTAACCTCCCCCTGTCTTCTAATTTCTGATAATTCTATGGCCCTCAATGTTGCCTGATGTCCTACCGCCTACAGGAAAATTGTTCATCAGACATACTAATCAGGATGTTGACTCTTAAATTTGTGATGCTGCATTGATCTTGGGAGGGTCCTCTTGGTACGATGTCCCAACCCTGACCTCCTTTAGGATTCTGAGACTGTCATATCCTCTTAGGCAATTTCTGTGATCACATCCCCAACACCACCTCTATAACCAAGGAGACTTCTCAGGCTCTGATGGCTAGAATCTTCTTTATTGCCTCTGCACACAAATGAAGAATATGGAAAGGATCCAGGCAGTAGCTGGGAGGTAGAGGACCAGGGTTGTGGGAGGAGGAATTAAAAGAAAAGGATGGAGAGAAGAGATTTTCTAGGCTTCACTTTGCATATTTAAGACTCCCAATAAATATTCACTGATTTTTGTTTGTGTTTGATCTCAGCACATGCAAAACACGGGGCTGTAGGCTTCCCAGGAGGAGATTCTGAAGGCTTTGAAGAGGCTCTTTTATGTGATGGGAGACGGCCTGCCTGTGGACCACCATATTTCATGGGGCTGGATGCTGAGCAAGAGAATGATTTACTGCATCTCTGTGATGATGTTTTGCATTTAAAAAGGAATTTGAGTTCAGTTCTTTAGAGCAGTAGATTTCTAATCTCTTAAAAATTCAGCATTGCAATCCTTATGTCAAAAGAAATCTTATGTAGAAAACTAATATAGAAAACATACAAAATAGAGCTGCTCAAGTTGAAGCAACTATGTGTGCCTGAGCTCTGGCCATCAGCTTTCCTCTCAGAATTTCCAGCTGAGACAGTACCCAAGGCTGGGAAAGCTCTCAGTGTGATATCCAACAGGAAAAGTTTACACACTGGCATCCCAGAGGGTACATTGATGTATCTGGTTTAGGTCTTACAATGCTTTACAGAATTTGAGTCAAGACTTTCTTCTTCTTCTTCTTTTTTTTTAAAATATGGAACGCTTCACAAATTTGCGTGTCATCCTTGTGCAGGGGCCATGCTAATCTTCTCTGTATCATTCCAATTTTAGTTATGTGCTGCTGAAATGAGCATGAGTCAATATGTTAAAAGTGAGATATATTGCACTATAAAATCTAGTTTTCTGTATTCTCTGAATATAGCACAATTTGAGGTTCAAACAAAATGGAGCCTGAATTCATATGCAATAACATTTGTTTAGAAAAGAATAGCTGCTCTCCCTTTTATTTTATTTATTAAAAATACTATTATATACTCTATAAATATATTTCTTCAGATTTTTTTTTAAGAAAACATATATATCCTGGGCAGATGAACTTCCTGGATTGTTGGTACAAAACATATTCCAGGCTTATTGTGTACTTTCTCTGCTCTAGTCCCAGAGTCATCTATTTCTGTAAGGAGAATAGTGCTTAGAAACCAATATCTCAGTGCTAGGTGTGTTCATTGCTATTGGGATGCTATTGCCCCCATGCCCGCTCAGTGGACAGAGCTAGGGAATATGTAAATAAATAATGCTTACACACATATTTCCATATTTACCTCTCTATTTTTAAACCATGGATTTTCACTAACGTTGCCATTTCCAATTTAATGCCACAGGGTATATTCTAGGTTTCTCTCTTTTTATATTTGTACCACCACTATACCATAGCTTCCAAATACTATAGAACTCTACTGGTGTTCAAAACAATATGCATTTTTGCCACAGTCCCAGTGGATGTCCACAGCTCATCCTTGAACAGTGTAAATACAATAGTCAGGCTAAGGCCTCTTTCGAGATGCCAAGGGTAACCACTGGGGACTAAATTTTGGGAAATGTTTTACTTTAATGGTTTGAGGATACTAATGCATTAAAAAAAAGCAGTATGCATTTTTGCCAACTAGTTGAAAAGAGCTTAGGCTTCAATCAAATAGATGTCTATACACTCTAAGTGTAATAAGAGTGATAATAATAATAGAAATATATATTTTTCAATCATTTACTATATTTCAGAGACTATGTACTTCACATATATTCCATTATTTCATTGTATGATAAACATGGGGGATATGTATTATTATTCCATTTTATAGAAGGGGAACTGAAAATCAGAAGAGATAAATAACATGCTCAAGCAGATAACTGGTAAAGCCAGAAACAAACCTGGCTATATCTGTCCCCAGAGTCCTTTCTTTTAGCCAAAATGCTTTATTGTGTTAATTGATTCCCAATCCCAGCCCCTCTGAGTAAACTGACCCTCTCTGAAACTTCAAGTGTACAGGGAAAGTGACTGACTAGTGCTGCAATTATTAGCAATGGAGCAATTTGCAAAATTGACTAGGAGAAGATGACCTGCCATCTCTCACCCAGTTTTTCATGCATTTCTATCAGCATCTAGGAAAAGTGAATCAATGTGGATTTACAGATGTTCATTTATGTTTATTATGACCACTGACTTGCTGGATCTTTTTTATTCATTACCCACTTCAGCACATGATTTAATTCTCTATTACTGACACTAATTTCTACCAAACTTGCTTGTTGTCTCATCTCCTTTGTGGTCCCAAGAATGACTGATCTTCAGTCTTTTTTTTCTTTTTCAAATTTTCAAACTGAAATACATGTTCCTGAGACATGGTCTTCTAGTTCTATTGATTCAATATCATTAAGCCATATATTTAGAATTCTGTGTAGAACTTTCAAGGGACACTTCTCACACATATTTGAGACCAAACAATTTCTCCTTATCACCTAATCGTCAAGGTGTGGACTCAGGAACCAGACTTCTAGAAGACCTCTAGGGGTTGGAACTTAATTCCCCTGTCCTTGAGTGTGGGCTAGACCTAGTGATTCTCTTCTAAAGGACAAAAGGGGGGAAAAAGGCACTTTACAATGGAGATCTGGGAGACACCACCTTAATCAAGTGCATGAAGTAAACATCACCAGTGAGATTATCATAGTGAGATTATATGCAGTCAGCTCTGCTCTAACATGACATATATATCTCTTAAAAATCACCATGTTATACAAAATCACATAAGAAAAAAAAAACAGGGCTTCTGGGAAAAACAGAGTTGGCATACAACAAGCAAGAACTTCATAAGTGATGCATTAAAACAAAAGGTAGGAATACCTGATGGTTAAGAAATACATAAATACTAAAATATTTATGGACTTTACCTTAAAAAAGATCTAAAATTTGCCTGTGGAGGTGGGCGTTGGAACATTTCAATTTGTAAGTTCTTGTGAATTAGTGGAAGAAGGTTGTCTGAAATCAGACAGACAGCTGTACCATCAGATGTGGAGGAGCATGACTCATAATATGCAATGAAGAAGTAGCTGGAGGTATTTGAAGTCTGCTGTGGATGTGTATGTTTGTGAGCCACAGCATTTTGGGTGTTCACACATGGCTAGGTTCAACTGGTTTCTGCTAGGCTTCTGCATTCACCTAATTCTCCAAGATGATATCACATGTAAGTAAATGTGACATTCATGTTGTGCTCAAATTGTTACCTATTATGTCAATCACATGGAACAAATTTCACATTTTCACTAGTGTTATAGCAAACCCAACTGTAAGTGGAAGCTGAATAAATCTGCTTTTGCTTTACTTGGAAAATTTTAACAGCTATTTCTTGGTAAAGACTTGGAAAAAGAATCTTAGAGTGACATTGAGATCAGCCAACATACTTTTCAAAGAGTACAATAATGTCTACAAACAGGAGAAGTCTCATGAGGTTAGCAGATAGGTCCCCCACCATCTTTGTCTTAGTGTTGTTCCTGGAATATTTTATATCCATGGTTTACTCTTACAGAGCTATCAATTTAACATGCCAAAAAATGGTAGTGGAGTAATCTCTCTCTGCAATGCAGATACAATCTGCCTAATAAATATTAGGGAAAGAGAAATTTCTGCATGAGGAAAATGCAAGAAAAGGCAACCACCTCCAAAATATTATTGAATTTGTACCTAGTGGAAGGAATGTACAATATATAAAGGGAGTTCCATGAAGAATGTACATGATAGAAGGAAGCACATTAAATGATTCACTGCTGTATAGCTAGGAGTTGTTAACACAGACACTGCAGGCTAGCACATTAATTTCCCAAACTGTCCAGAAATAGAAATTTATAGAATTCAAACGGAAGCAGTAGACATTCCAACTTTTTTGAGTTTTGATTTTTGTACCAGTCCTCTGAGAGTTTCCTTTCTCTCCCTTCCAGCTGATTTCAATAGCCTTGTCTTCTCTCCAGGGTTTTCACAAGTGATAAGACCCACTATTCTTGACAATCCTCAAGCTTGGATTTTACTGAGCAAAGTAAGGTTTTAGTTGAACAAGTGGATTTCATATTTAGAGCTTCCTCTAGTAGTGATGCCAGTTTAGGGAAAAAAATTAGAGAATATTATTGCTCTTTCAGTGCCCTACATGCATTCCTTTAATAATTCAGAATTCCCCTGGAAAAAGAAAACATGTGTCATTCCAGATTTAAGTCACCATCCATCTCTGTGCCGACTGAGATAGCATTTTTTAAAAAGCATGTGATTTCTCTCTTAGGAAAAAAGAGATAGTTATCAGCTTCTTGGCCAAAAGGTCCACTTTCAAAGCACAGGCTAAATGGAGAGAGGCGTAGACCTGCTGTCTCATTCCACAGTTGGAAGGTTCCATTACAGAGAACACTATACAAGTATGCTCATTAAAAGAGAGGCCATCATGGGAAGAAAAGTCTCCATAAAATATGGAAGTAAACACTTAGTTATTGTTATCCAAAGGAATAACACATATCCATTAAACTTTTTTTGTTTTGGGTGCATAGCCTGGGAATCAAACCCAGCTCTCCCACATGGAAGGCAAGCATGCCACCATTGAACCACACGTGCACCCCATTAAAAATTATATCACATATTTCTTTATATAGAAAGAAGCTCATGGCATATTGTGGAAAAAAGAAAGAGGCTATAAGATCCCATTCATGTAAATAGGCATGAATACATGTGTGTGCTATATGCACTGGCATGTACTTGAAAAGATATTCCCCAAACTGTTGATGGTAGCTGCTGTGGTTTGGAGCTGTGTGTTTCCCAGAAAAGCATGTTCTTAAACTTAATCCATTCCTGTGGGTATAAACCCATTGTTAAGTAGTACCTTTTGATGAGGTTATTTCAGTCAAGATGTGGTCCAGGATGAGTCATAGGTCTATTCCTGGAGTCCTTTGTAAGCAGAACGAAATTCAGAGAACAAGGGGGAAAAGCCACAGGAATCAAGAAGCTGAGAGAAAGTCACAGAAGGAGCAGCCAGAAGATAAACATCACCAGAACCTGGAGGAGAAGAGATGCCACCATATGCCTTGCTGTATGACAAGCTGAGGGCCAAGGATTGCCAGCAGCCAGACCCAGAATGCCAGTCTTCAGGAAGAATACATTCCCTTAATGGTGCCTTGATTTACACTTTCTTTTAGCCTCAAAACTGGGCAAATAAATGCCCAGTTAATAGTATCTGCTTGAGCAGCCTAGGAAACTAAAACAGTAGCTAATTATAGCTGGATTTATAGTGATTTTTAATTTTTCCTTATTTACTGCACTATCTTCTAACTTTTCTTAAAACAAGAAAATACATGTTTCTCTCTATATATATGTATTTAGAGAGAAAGATATATTTCTAGTATAAGAATAAATGAGAATAAAATAAAATTCTCTTCAAGGACAGAAGAGGCTCTGTCCTGCTCGCTACTGTACTGCTCTCCCTGAAACCAAACAAATAAATAATAGGAAAAAAGATTAGAGAATAAAACTTCATTGGTAGGGATGAAGCCTAGATGCCCAAAGAAGAGAAATGAAAACCTCAAGTTATAATGTACAAATGAAAATGATGGAGGCTTCAGTGAGGAGCGAGAAGGCCAGAAGGAGAATCATTGGGGGCTCACAGAACGACACCTGAATCACAAGGTACCCCAGGAACTTCCCAGAAATGTCTAAGAGAATGAGAATCCAGAGGAAAAGGAAGTAAAATTTGGATGGGGCCATTTCATTTCATAAAAAGCAGTAAATCCTAAGGCTCGGAGCTATGAGTGACTTTTCTCTCCTCTCAAAACGGATGCCAAAAACATATTCATACTTTCCAGATTTCAATCAAGGTGAATATAAATCTGAAAATGAAACTTCTCTGGGAGACGAAATGACATAGGAGTGTAAGTTGTCCATGAAGGTTATAAGTGCCTGACACTGACCTAAGTGCCCTCCTATACCTCTACAAGGTGGCACTATTACAGTTCTCTTTCCATGGATGAGGAACGGATGGGTGAGGCAACTTGCCCAAGGACACAGGCCAGGCCAGAGGGATTCAGCTGTGGCAGTCTGGCTCCAGACACCAAGATCATAATCATTCATAGGGTATACTTTTTGGGAGACTACATCCACAGTTCAGACTGGAGGGAGAGGGACTGTGCAGAAGAATAATATGGACTTCTGGAAAGTTCTTGCTCTTCAGTGAACTAAGGAGTATAATTTGAGGATAAGGAAAAATGCACCTCTGATGGCAACTGACTCAAGGGGAATTAGCCTTAGAATATTGCTTGTACTGGGGACCACAGAGTGGGGAGACAAGAAAAATTTAGAGCCTTGAAAATATCAGGAACTACCGATAGATCAACCCTAAAGCCCATCCTAAATATGGACTTTTTCTGTGTGAGCTAATATATCTTATATTCAACCAATTTCAGATTGACTTTCCTTGTTTGAATTTTTTTAGATACAGCATCACAGATGCAAATGATAAAATTAATAAATGAGAAAGAGTACTTAATAAATTAGCCAATTTCATCATTCCTTAAACACTTAGAAATTATTATGTATTATGCATAGTAACAGAGAGGTTAGCAAAAATACACAGGGAATTATATATACATGTGTGTGTGTATAAGAGATAGAGACAGACAAAGTTAGGATAGAGAGAGAATAAGTGTGGGAGGGAAGGAAAGAAGAGAATCTCAAAGGATATATGACAAATTTTGACAGTGTATATTTCAAACTAATTGAATTCTTTATACTCATGTATTACCTTAAGATAAAATTGTTCTTTAAAATTTTTAAATATTTAAAAAATCTATTTCTATTTTGACAAAAAAAAGATATCCCTGCTGTTTCTGGTGTCTGCCCTTAGAAAAATGTCAACATTGTCTCTTTGGCTATAATTCACTGGTGAGAAGATCTCAGCAGGAATATACAAGAATTTTGTAGTCCAGCTGGGGTTAGATTTCCCATTTCATCAGATGAAAAAAAGTCTTGGAACAAAATGTTTCAATCGCCCAACATTTCTGGAACATTTATATATGCAGAATAAAGAAACCACATGTCATTTTAAAGAAGAAAAAGCCTATCCAGAGAAGTACATTTTGCAGAGCTATAGCTTTATAGGCATACACATTGTGCTGATTTATAATAAAGATCTTGTTTATCAAGGACAACACATTTTAATGACTTGGGAATTAAAATCTGGTTTCAGCAACCCCTTTGCCCCGTTGCAGTAAATTAAATTTAATGTTGACAGGAGTAATACACATTAGACTCCAGAGCAATACATTTAAGCACCAAATTAATGCAACTGGACTGAAATGAAGGATCTAGGAAGAACATTATGGACAGAGTAGACTCTTTTAATGATTGTTCCTTCCATAATAGAGAAAATCAGATCTAAGAAGTAAGAATGCAAAACCACCCACAGACTCCGAAACCTCTACAATTGCTGGCACTGGTTTGCATATCCCTGCTGAACTCCCATTAGCAGTATTTCATCCATTTGCTCTCTTCTCATTTAACATCTATCTAGTTAGTCCTTTTGGCTGCAGCAACTCTGTTTTGTGAGAGGAGTGTGTCGTGAGCAATGAAAGGACAATGGGAACTTGTATTGAAAGGTTAAGGAAATAGTGGAAGGGTGATATTTCTTTAAAAGTCTTCAACATTTTCTTGCTGCATTATAAATATAAACAGTCTCACAGCTTATAATAAAACTTTATAACAGATGGATTACTTTTGTAGAACAAATACAGGTCCCATAAGACTTAAAAGTTCTGCTAAAACAGCCAGATTATAATCATAGTGGGTGGAAATGGCCTCTTGATATCCTATTACAGTGATACCTCCATTTTATAGCTGATATTCCTACCAAAAGCAAGTTGATATTCTTACCAAAAGCAATTTCTCCCTTTTTCTTTACTAACAGGAGCCACTACAAATATTGAAGCAACTGCCTATGGCCTAGAAGTTAAGAGACCAAACTGAGTCCATTAGGGGAGACAGTAGGAGAAGATTATTGGAACTTGATAATAATGTTGGCATACTGTTAAAACTACTCTGCCTCCAGAACTCTTGATATGTGGGATTAAACATCCCTGTATGGTTTAAGCTTAAGAGTTATTTTTATTATTTTCATTTTTCTGGTCTCTGGGGTTCAATTTATCCTAATCAACAAAGGTTAATAAGGACCAGGGCTTTGTTCAGTCTAATTAACTATACTGATTTAAATCCCGCTATGTGTCAGCCACTCTAGTCAGTGCTAGGGATACAACCCTGAACAAGGCAGGCATGGTTTCTTTCTCAAGGAGCCTACACTTGAGGAAGGATTCCAGACCTTTACAATAAATCAGGATCTCAAATGGATTACAGTGTATAAAAGAAGGTCAATCTCAAAGTAGTTACATACGGTATGATTCCATTGACATAACATTTTTTTAAACTTTTTTTATTATATAGTATAACATATATACAAAGTAAAATAAAAAAGCAATAACTTTTCAAAGCACTCTTCAACAAGTGGTTACAGATCCCAGAGTTTGCCTTGGGCTACCATATGATCCTCTTACATTTTTCCTTCTAGCTACTCCAGAATATAGGAGGCTACAGGGCTTAAATACTTTTTTATCATCACAATCAACTTTTTTTCCTTCTTTTTTGTGAATATAACATATATACAAAAAAGTATAAATTTCAAAGCGCAGCACCACAATTAGTTGTAGGACATATTTCAGACTTTGACATGGATTACAATTTCACAATTTTAGGTTTTTACTTTTGGCTGCTCTAAAATACTGGAGACTAAAGGAGATATCAATGTAAAGTTTCAGCATTCATATTCATTTGTTAAGTCCTATCTTTTATGGATAATTTCACCATCACCTTTGATCTTTCCATCTCTCTCTCTGGGGTTGTTTGGGCTATGGCAATTCTAAATTTTTGATACTGGAAGGGTCTGTCACTAATATGGGGTAGGGAGATGGAACTATCTGATGTTCTGGAGAGGATGGCCTAGGTTTTAGGACTTATCTGGACCAGGGACCCATCTGGAGGTTGTAGGTTTCTGTAAAGTTACTCTAGTGCCTGGAACCCTTGTGGAATCTTATATATTGCCCTGGGTGTTCTTTAGGATTGGCTGGAATGGCCCTAGTTGGGGGTTGGCAGGTTACGATAGGTATCAAGGTCTACCTGAAGCTTGCATAAGAGCAACCTCCAGAGTAGCCTCTCGACTCTATTTGAACTCTCTCTGCCACTGATACTTTATTAATTACACTTCTTTCCCCCTTTTGGTCAGGATGGAATTGTTGATCCCACAGTGCCTGGTCTGGATTCATTCCTGGGAGTCATCGCCCATGTCGCAAGGGAGACTTTCACCCCTGGATGCCACTGACATAACATTTTTGAGTTTTCAAAAACAATTTTTTTTTTGTTATGCTGTATGGTAGGGGTCACATTTCATTCTTTTTCCATGTGAGTATCCCATTATTGCAGCACCAATTGTTGAATTTTTGTTTGTTTGCTTATTTGTTTGTTTTTGGGAAGTGCATGGACTGATATGACATAACATTTATTTTATTTTTATTTTTTTTAATTAACAAAAATTATAGAGATGGAAAAGAGATTAATGGTTGCCAGGATTTAGGGATGGTGGTGGATGGTGTGCCTATAAAGGGGAAGAACAAGGACATTCGGTGGTGATGCAAAAGTTCTGTATATTGATTGTGGTGGCAGTTGCATAGGTCTACACATATAGCAAAATTGCACACACACACATAAATGCATGTAAAACTGGTGCTGAATAAGTCCTGTGAATTGCACTAATGTCAAATTCCTGGTTTTTGCATTGTAACTACAGCTGCAAGTTGTTACCATAAGGGTAGCAACTAGGTAAAAGGTACACAAATAAATTGCACAATCTATTTTTTGCAACTTAGTTAAAAAAAAGGATTACAGAAAGTTTTCATAAAAATATTAATAAAAATTAAGAATTCCTTGTTAGGATGACAGATTTCACATAGCAATCTAATTTCTAACCCTCCAAAAGCACCACTAAAACTACTGTAAAGATAATTTTCTTTCCTTAGGATGTAAATCCAAAAAGTACAGGAGAGAAGACAACATTAATGATGGTTTGGGACCTGGAAAACAAATGAACCAGTTATAATGGGCTTAGCATACCAAAGAAAGCTAAAACTTCATCCAGCAATACAGCTGGAAAACAACTAATTAATACTGCAAAGGCCCTAAAAGTCTTTAGTTATGGAAATAGAACTAGAATAGAGAAAATGGATGGGAATGTGTGTGGATGGTGGGTGGGGGTGTAAAGCATGTCTTATCAAGTGAAATATTTTTGAGAGCTAGTTAAAAATCTAGAAATTCTCCCCCATTCCAGGATGCTGAGTGGTTGATTGCTCATCATCCTCATCCTCCCTGGCAGAAGAATGGAGATTTATTCCTTGGTGAGATTTACTCTGCCAAGATCAAGTGGCACAGTTGAGAACACAGATATCTGAAAAACAGGGCAGCTGGGGGAGGAAAGGCTCAGTGACCACATACAGACTGAGTATTAAGAGCCCCTAAAGCGTCTCTCCAGTTAGTTCGGATAATGCTGACAGACAGACTCTGTGTTACAAGCAGGGCTTTGAGAGACTCTTCTGTAGAACTTGTGACAATCCCAAAATAAGAAAAGACAATGCTACTTATTGGCAGTAATTTAGTGCTCTGCAATAGACTACTGCAAAGACTTGGTTTAAACAAATGTTTATTATCTCTTGCCATTTTCTCTGTGGACTGAGCAGATTTTTTTCTCCTTGTGGCATTGACTGGGGTAAAGGCATAGAGTCATGTGAAGGCTCAACAGGGAACTCAGCTTGAGGCTGTCAACCCAAGGTGAACTTCTCCACAGGCTATCCGGGTTGCCTCATGGGGGCTGATTTCCAAGAAACAGTGCTCCCCGAGATCCCAGTTCAACAAGTAAGTCAAGAAAGGGCTAAGTCCAGGACTTGCAGAAGGTCATTTCTCCCATATTCTACGGATCAAATCAGTCAGTGGCTCAGCATAGAGTCACTGTGAACTTCAGTGAGTTCCAGGAGGATCATTCATTGGAGTTCACCAATATAACAGTCTGATGTAAAGAGTTCCCCAACAAAGAACCCACTCAGAGCATCCTAGAGTCAAGCTTCCACTGGGCAAGCCCCAACCACACTCTCAGAGGTTCCATTCAGGATCTTAGTGGGCTGCTCTTATGTATGTGCAGACAAACAATGGTTTACTGCTATTGAGACATCTGAGGAAGTTCTCTTACACAGAAAAGACCAAAGCAAGGAAAGGGAGAGGGGGGAGGAGGGAAGAGAGAGAGAGAAAGAGAGGCTAAAATGCATATAAAAAGGAGAAAATCAAAGAACAATAATTAAAAAAAAACTTGGGGAAATTGAAAATATGATGCTGATTTGAAAAACTAGAAAGTTTGTGAGATAAATTTGGGAAATCTATCTGATAATAGGGCAAAAAGACAAAGTAGGAGGTGCGGGATGTAACATAATGTTTTTTAAGAACCAGTCCCAGAATATCAACATCTTAAAAATAGGCATTCCAGGAGGAAAAACCAAGAATAGAGGACATCAAGAAAATGATTCTAGAAAGTGCCCATAACTGAAGAAACTATAGTTCCAGATCGACTGAGGGCTAAGCACATTAGGTGAAAATACACCCACACCAAAACAATTTGTTGTATAAATTCAGAATATGAGAACAAACTGAAAATTCTGTTTGTTTAAGGGAGAGAGAGAGAAGGAAACACCATATACAACAAACAGAAATCAGAATAGCTTCAGGTTGAGAAATCAAAACTAGAAGCAGAAAGATAATGATGTTGTGTCTTCAAATTTCAAAAATAAGATTATTTCACACCTAAAATGCTATTTATCTAAAATATCAATTAAATGTATAGGAAGGACAATGACATTTTCCAACATCTCAATAAGTTATCTCTCATGAACCCTGTCTCTGGAAAGGATTGGATGATTTTTTCTATCACAATGAGGGGGTAAACCAAAAAATAGGAAATTGAATATAGGAGAGAAATAAAGGGCATCTCCAGGATGGTGCTACAGGGAGAGCTCAGAATGTCAACAGGGAACCAAGCATGGAGGGTGTACTGGTTTGAAACTGTTATGTACCCTAGGACAGCCATGTCTTTTAATCCTAATCCAATTTTGTGGGAGCAGACTTACTGTAGGGTGGGATTTTTTTTTTTTTTTAGGTTTGTCCATGAAGATGTAACCTGCCCAATTGTGGGTGTGGCTTTTTGATTAGATTATTTCCATGGAGCTGTAACCCTGTGCATTCAAGGTGGGTCTTAATTAGTTTAATGAAATCCTTAAAAGAGCTCATGGAGAAAGAGTTCAGAGCCGACACAGACATCAAAGCAATGAAACCAGACATAGATGCTTAGAGAGAAGCCACTGGGAACAGGAGCTGAGAGAGCCATTTGAAACCAGAAACTGTAGAGAGGGCCAGCAAACTTGCCATGTCTTTGCCCTATGACAGAGGAACCCTATGCAATCAGCCTTTCTTGAGTGAAGGCAACTTCTTGTTGATGCCTTAATTTGAACATGTTCATGGCCTTAGAACTGTATATCTGCAACTTAATAAATTCCCTTTTTAAAAGCCATTCCATTTTTGGCATATTGCATTCTGGCAGCATTAGGAAACCAAAACAGAGGGCAAACAGTCCAATCTGGAAAACTTGAATCAAGAGATAATTTATTGAGATGTCATCAGCATCCTCCCTACCACTGTATTGTCTTTCTAACCTGAGAATTACTGTGCCACAAAAACAAGAAAATAAATCCTAAAAGAGAAAAAAGAAAACCTAAGAAAGAGGAGATCAAAGCCAGGAGAAAGGCAAAAGCAATTTTAAAATGACAGCAAAAAGGGAAACCTAGAATGTTGGCTGTGCAACAGGCTTGGAGAGTCATGAACCCAGGTGGAAGGAGAAGGGAGGGTAACCAAAAGGATGACTCCAACAACAACGAAAGCAGAATCTGATAGATCCCCTGATAGGATCGAGTCTATGGAAAATTATAATGAAAAGTTACTGAAATGTGTGGAAAGAATTGGCAGTAGATACCAAAAACTAAGCAAATGAAAAAACAAGGCCACTATTATTTTCAAGACTAAAAGTAAGAAAGAAACTCAGATCATGGTATCAGATAATGCTCAATTGTGAATAATTTTTGCATATAATATCTATATCAAGGGTATGATGGGAACATAGAGGAAATGGCACTGTATGAGAGTTAAATCTTTATCTTGCTTAATAGGAAGTTAATAGATAAGAGAGAAAAGTTTAGGCTTATTATTTAGAAATAAATATTTGCTTATATTTTTTGTCAGCATGTGATAAATTGAATTATGTGTCCTGATTTAGACATGTTCTTAATACGAATCAACATTTCTATAAGCGTGAACCCAATGTAAACAGTAATTCTTGAAGACGGTATCTTTAGTTATGGTGTGAACCAACTGAAGGAGGTTGGCTCTTGATCCAGATTACTGGAGTCCTTTACTGGCAGAAGGAATTCAGATATTGTCAAAGAAAGCCACGGAGAAGAGCCAGAAGAGAAAGGAGAGGGCACTGGCATGTGCATCAGCATATAAGAGAAAAGTCAAGGAACCCAAGCATCACAGACAGGCTCTACCAGAATGCCACTGTCTTCCGGGAGAAAGCATCATCCCGCAGATGGATTTCTCCTAGCCTCAGACTGTGAGCCAATAAATTCCCATTGTTTAAACCAATCCATTATGTGCCATTTGTCATAGCAGCCTGGAAAATCAATACACATAAAATTAATTAAAAATAATAGATGCTTTAAAAAGCGTGCTATTGGAAAGGAAAAGTATGTAATGTTTAGCCTAGCTAAAGGACCTGGATGGTTCCCCTGAGGAACTGCTTAAGATGAGACTAACCTGTGGGCAGAAACTGAGTCCAAATTGGGGAAGGAGGAGGGAGTAGAAAGAGAAAATATGTACCAGGGAGAAGGACCAGCATATGTGAGAACACCATAGTGGAAAAAAGTCTGATGTAGTCAATATTGGGAAAAACCCTTGGTGACTTGAGCAGTTGAGCTATGTGCAACATACAATTAAGCTAAAGAAATAATCAGTGGAAAAATATAGTCTTGTAGGCATATGAAGCATTTTGATCTTCATTATCTGGGCAATCGTAATCCATTGGCTGGATTTAAGTGGAGAGGTTACTGATTTTATTTTTATACTTTTCTTTGTATTCTTTTATTTTTTCTCAGATATTATTGAGATATATTTCATCTATGTTAGTCAGAGTTCTCTAGAGAACAGAAACAACAGGAGAGATCTGTTAATATAAGATTTATAAAGGTGTCTCATGCAACTGTGGGAATGGAAGAGTCCAAAACCAGTAGGGCAGGATATGAAGCTGGCAGCTCCGATGAAGGGTCTGGACAAACTCCACAGGAGACACTAGTTGGCTGTAGAAGCAATGAAAGAATCTCTCATTTTCCTTAAAAGCCTTCAGTTGATTGGATTACCTCCTGAGAGGCCACCTTAGTTGATCGCAGATGTAATCAGCCACAGAAAACACCAGTCTTCTGGTTAATTAACCAGTCACAAAATATCCTTGCAGTCAAGCCAGTGTTTGCCTGATCAGACCACTGGGCATAATCGCTTGGCCAAGGTGACACCAGAACCTAATCATCACGCCATCTAAATTATACAGTCAATAGCTCACATCATCACTTATTGGTGCAATCATCAGCACACTCACTTTTAGATCATTCTCATTACCCTAAAAAGAAAATTATATGATAGACACACACAAAAAAGAAAACCCAAAATGCTATCTATCTCTTATATCCCCCTATTATTGATCCCTAGGATTGGTGTGGTACATCAGTTAGTGTTGATGAAAGAATGTCAAGGTATCAATATTAACTATAGTCCATAGCTTACAATAAGTATATTTCGGTTTGCTAAAGCTGCTGAATGCAATATATCAGAAATGGGTTGGCTTATAGCAATGGGGATAAGTTACAAGTACAATTCTAAGGCCATCGAAATGTCCCCAAATTAAGGCAGCAATAAGAGGATACCTTCTCTGAAGAAAGACAGCTGATATCTGGGGTTCCTCTATCACATGGAAAGGTAGCACAGATGGTTGGCACACTGGTCCTTTGCTACCAGGTTCCATTGCTTTCAGCTTCTGATTCCAATGGCTTTCTCTCTGAGCATCTGTGGGTCCTCTTGTCACATGTCTGTGATGTCTCTCTCTACAAATGTCTCTGCTTTTTTATCCTCCTGTATAAGACTCCAGTAAAGAAATAAGACCCACCTTGAATGGGCTGGGTCACATCTCAACTGAAACAAACTAATCAAAAAGTCTCACCCACAATCGGTCTGCACCCACAAGAATGGATTAAAAGAACATGGCCTTTTGTGGGGTACATAACAGCACTACCATAAGGTATTTCCCCCCAGATAACATTCTATTATTAACTCTTTGAACCAGTGTCATACATTTGAACAAGTTCATGCAAGTACTTATTTAAATGTGTAGTGTTAATTGGTGCCATGCATGATTCTAAACAACCCCTTTCAACCCAAATCACCTATTATATAGCACTACTCTTCAAATTCCCACTAATGAAGTACCCTCACCCCACATCTATTTCAAACATTTTAAGTTCAACCTCATTATACATTCTGAATATATTAGATGACCACTCCTCCTGTACTAACTTCTGTCTTTTTCATGGCATACTATATTCTACATTTTAAGATTGTTAGTTTACATATTCCAGTTAGTTCATATTAGTGAAATCATATGATTGCTGTCCTTTTGTATATGACTTATTTCACTCAACATTGTGTCCTCAAGTCTCAGCCATGTTGTCATATGCTTCAGGATCTCATTTCTTCTTACTGCTGCATAATATTCCATTGCATGTATATGCCACATTTTGTTTATCCACTCCTCTGTTAACGGGCTTTTGGATTGCTTCCATCTTTTGGCAATTGTGAACAATGCTGCTATGAACATTGATGTGCAAATGTCTGTTTGTATCCCTGCTTTTAGACCTTCTGGATATATACTGAGTAGCAGAATTACCAGGTCATATGGTAACTCAATATTTAGTTTTCTGAGGAAACACCAAACTGTCTTCTATAGCAGCTATACCATTTTACATTGCCACAGCAGTGAATAAGTGTTCCTATTTGTCTTTATCCTCTCCACCACTTGTAGTTTTCTATTTGTTTAAGAGTAACCCACTCTTATGGGTGTGAGATCTTATTGTAATTTTGCTTTGCATTTTCCTAATAGCTAATGAAGATGAACATATTTTTATGTGCTTTTTAGCCATTTGTGGTTCCTCTTTGGAGAAATGTTTATTCACATCTTTTGCCATTTTATATTTGGATTGTTTGTGCTTTTATTGTTGAGTTGCAGGATTTCTTTATATATATACTGGATATCAAACCCTTATCAGGTGTATGGCTACCAAATATTCTTTCTCATTGAGTTGGCTGCCTTTTCACCCTTTTAACAAAGACTTATATAAGTATTCAATCTTGAGGATTTCCAATTACCTATTTTTTTCTATCATTGCTTGTGCTTTTGGTCTAAGGTCTAAGAAGCTATATTCTATCACTAAGTCTTGAAGATGTTTCCCTACCTTTTCTTTAAGGAATTTTATGGCACTGGCTTTTATACTTAGGTTTTCGATCCACTTTGAGTTAATTGTTGTATAGGGTATGAGGTAGGAGTCCCCTTTCATTCCTTTGATGTAGATATCCTGTTCTCCCAGCACCATTTATTGAAGACACTGTTCTGTCCCAGTTCGGCGGATTCAGAGGTCTTGTCAAATATAAAATGACCATATATCTGAGGGTCTACTTCTGAACTCTCACTAGAATTCCATTGATCAATATGCCTATCTTTGTGCCAGTACCATGCTGTTTTGACCACTGTGGTTTTATAATATGCTTTAAAGTCAAAGTAGGTTGCAAAGTAGGTTGTTGGAATTTTGATTGGTACTGCATTGAATCTGTAGATCAATTTGGGTAGAATTGACTTATTAATGACATTTAGCCTTCCTATCCATAAATATAGACTGTCTTTCCATCTATTTAGGTCTTCTTTGATTTCTTTAAGCAGTGTTTTGTAGTTTTCTGAGTACAGGTCTTTTACGTCCTTGGTTAAGTTTATTCCTAGAATAAAATTTTTATTTGCTATTGTGAATGGACTTTTTTCTTAATTGCCTCCTTGCTTAGCTCATTCCCAGTGTATAGAAACATTACTGATTTTTGTACATTGATCTTATATCTTGACATTTTGCTGAATTTGTTTATTAGTTCAAATAGTTTTGTTGTAGATTAATTGGGATTTGCTAAATGTAGGGTCATGTCTGCAAATAATGAGAGTTTTACTTCTTCCTTTCCAATTTGGATCCCTTTTATTTCTGTTTTGCTTCCTAATTGCTCTCATTAGAACCTAAAGCACAATGCTGAATAGCAGTGGTGGTAGTGGATATCCTTATCTCATTCCCAATCATACATGTCTCTCCCCATTGAGTATGATATTGGATGTGGGTTTTTCATATATGCCCTTTGTTGAAGAAGTTTCCTTTGATTCCTACCTTTTGAAGTGTTTTTATCAAGAAAGTTTGCTGAATCCTGAATTTGCCTTTTCAGCATCAATTGAGATGATCATGAGATGTTTCCATTTTGATTTGTTAATGTGCTGTATTACATTAATTGATTTCCTTGTGTTGTACCACACTTGAACACCTGGAATAAACTCCACTTGGTTGTGGTGTATAATTCTTTTGATGTGGCCCTGAATTTGATTTGCAAGTATTTTACTGAGAATTTTTCCATTTGTATTCAAGGGAGATTGGTCTGTAGTTTTCCTTTCTTCTAGTTACAGACTTTTAAAATATTACTGTTACTGCTGTTTTGGAGACTGGATAGAAAGGGGAATGTAGGGATAATAGTTATGCAGATGGTTTAACATATAAGGCAGGAAATGTTAGTGAAAGGAATTGCCTAAAGCCACTCAATATGTAATTTGTAGATTTTCATATTGTATAACCAAGACTCCTGACTCAAAGTCCAGTGCTTCTACACTACACTGCATCACAAGATGACAGTTTAGCTTTAATATGATCATAAGAATAAAATAAAAGGAGATGATCTCATTTCCACAGGATTGGTAGGTGAGGATATTCATTTTGATCTGGAGAAAGAAAAACTGTACTAATTAGTTCATGTCAGTTCTTGGAGTTGCGCATTCATTTATTCAGCAAATATTTATATAATACCAGTTAGCCTCCAGGCACTATTGCCAGGAGCACAGTTAAGGACAAAACAAAGCCTCTGATGTCTGTTGACTTAGAGCTTTCATTCTGCTGGAGTAGAGAATAAAGATGATGAAGAAAAAGAAAGTAGATTAAGGGGTTAGGGATTGCCATGGTGGGAATAAGGCACCACTTCTGTTAGCAAGGAAGACTCTCTAATAAGGTGATATTTCATAGGATGCTTGTATGAATTGGGGGATGCAGTTAGTTATCTGGGAAAAGAGTATTCTACAAAGAGGATAAAAACTTTCCAGGCAGAAGGGAATGTCAAAGCTCTTACATCAAGAGTTTTATGTGACCTGTTGAAGATACAGCAAGGCTAGAATGGAGCACATGATGTATAGTTGAAGAAGAGGTCAGAGAAGCAGCCAGGACAGCATCACATAAGGACCCATCCTTGCTAAGACACTAAATTACAGATCAAAAATTAAATATTAAGAACAACGTTCTTAAGTCTAGACTACAGCAATAGCCTTCTAGTGGATTTTTCTGCCTTTCTACTCAGTCATCATGCACAATATTGTGACATAAATCTTCCCAAGGCACAGATTTTGTCACATATCTCTCCTCTCCTCAAGGGCCTTCACTAGCTTTGTCAGATCTAAAACAAATCCCTCAGTGGGGCCATTCATCTGCTAACCTTTCTCAAGGACTCCTCCTTTACCTACATACATTTGCCTTCCAACATACCCCCAAATGGGTTCCTTGGTTCAGTTTCTCCCTTTCCCTTACTGATCCTTATGATTATCATGTGATTCCTGCTTCTATATCTTTCAATAGTCATCTCAGTTCATATTGTGCGCTGATCCAGCCAATCCGTTCTTCTGACAATTTGTTGAATGTCTGATGTGTGCAATGTCCATTACTAGGTCCTTTGAAGGGCACTGAAATGAATACAATATGATCCCTGTCCTCAGAGTCTTCAAATAAATGAGCACAAGACACAACAAATCACTAAGATGCAATGCTAGAAATGGGGTGAAGTATAAAAGGGAACAAATGTTGCTATAGAAATTTTTCCAAAAAGGGAGAGATCACTTTTAGATGAAGCTTTATTGAATAACTCTGCTCCTTGATGACCTTTACTTACCTTAAATTCTTAGACAACCTTACGGATTGCCTTGGAGTTATTCTCTTTCTCTTGTTTGTTTGTGTTATTTCCACAACTAGACTGTAGCCTCTGTGAGGTCAGTGATGATGTCTTCTGCTATTTTCCAATTGCTGACAAGACTTCCCACTGTGTCTAAAATATCTCAGGTAGCCTATAAGTGTGATGTAGTGAAAATAGATTGCATTGGAACCCAACGCATCTATTGTGCTATTATATTATTTTATGATCCTTCTCTGAGGAACTAATTTACATCTTAGTCCCCACCATGAATATCTGGGGACTAGAGTTTATAAACTTATTAATAAAGAATGTCAGAGAAGCAAATATATTTGGTCTTTGGGTTTGGACTGACACCCCATTTGCAATTCTTCTACTAAATTAAAATGAGTGATGCACAATTGCTAGTGTATCAGTGCAGGCTACATTTGAGCTAGAAGAGTGCTTTCATCTGAGTGACAAGAAAATCGGGAAACAGATGATATGTCGGTATCAGTTATGAAGACTGTGTGGCATTGTGGATATCATACCAGGCATTTGAAGAATCCAAAGCTTTTATATATTTTTTACTTTTACCTAATTTAATATCAAAATATGGGTGCATAGGAATGGATGGGGAAAATTGCAAACCCATAACCTAGTCCTTCTTTAAAGATGAGAATATGTAGGTTTAGGGAATAGAAGTAATTTACCTAAAGTTACTCAATAATTTGGTAACAGGGCTGAAGTGAGAACCCTGATAACTGCCCTAGTCCTGGCCCTTTCTGTTACATGGGACAGCTTTCTCAGGGGCAGAGACACTTAGCAAAATAATAATTCATATTACTTCTGTCCCAGTCACTGCCATTCTCTCCTATCAGTGAGTACCACCTGGGGGGAAAATGCAGCAGGGCAGCCTCATGCACAAGGTTTTTCTATTTTACCAACATATTGCTCTCATGCTTTTGGGGAAAGAGTAACCTTAAAATGATGAATGCTTGTCCTATTAAAAGATCCTCCAGCACAGGCATTATTGATGGTGTGTAAAAAGGCCATCCATTTTAGTGCAAATGAAAATTGAAATGGAGAGAACATCACGTCTTTTTTCTAATATAGCTGGCTCAGGAAGAGTGTAATTGGTGTAAGCTGAAAAGAGCTGTCCAGATTCCTTTTGACCTTTGCCTACCTCCCACCAGAGATCAGAGAGACATCTGACCAGAAAGGAAGCTGACTTTCTAATATTTAAGTTTGCAACCTTTAGCAGGGTATTGAGGGATCCTCATAACCTGGCATCAACCTATACTTTGGTATACCTTTTATAATTTTCAGACTTAGTCATCTGAGATTCCTACTTTTATTCCTAAATCTTGTTATTTTCTCCCAAGGTTCTGCATGTGCTATTTTCTCTGCCTTAAAATCTCTTTACATCTTTTCTGAAAGACTGAAATTCTCTTCCATTACAATGCCACTTCTGTGGAGCCTTCTCCATTCCTTCTGTTCCTTGTCCTACACTAAATGTTGTATCTTAAGATTGTCCACATTACAGGGTTTTTTTGTCAGGTATGTGTCTCTCCTCCTGTCTAGAGGGTTAGCATCCTGAAGTCAGAGACCTTATGTATCTTTGCATCTTCACTGCCTAGCACAGAATTTAGAAGATTGCTGACAAGTAGCTACTTGCTTAAAGAAGGAAACTATCAATAATTGGAGTGGGATGGAGGAACACGTGTGGTTAGAAAGTTTCAGATTTATGGATTCTTCTTCATCTGTCTCAGTGATAGACTCAATCTTAGCCACAGTTACTCCCAATTATTAGGAATGGGGAGCTTCCATCTGGGCAATCATCCCAGTTGCTGAGATTTGTGTCATGTATATATCAAGCAACAATAATTTTTTGGTGAGTTATATGGTGCTCACCTAAAAGAGGTGAGTGAGCCTTTTGAAAATAAAGAAATCTTTTTTAGTGACATGACAGAGCATTAGGGACCCTCCATGCTGGATAATTAACATCCATGAATTAATCTTTTTGCTTTGTCACTGGGTTTGAACTCTTCACTGGGTATCATAATCTCTTGATATGAGAATTTCAAAGTAAACTAACAGTTAATTTAACAGCATTTAAAAATAATGAGAGAATAAAGATGTCAGAATGAAATAGGTATTTCTCTGAAAATGCAGGCAACTATTTGGAAATCTGGTTAAGTATACAATCCCTGAAAAGGGAAAGATGAAAGAGCAGGTGAACTGTGATTTAATTCAGATAGGGAACCATCAGGGAGCAGTAAGGAAAAATGAAAAGAGCATTGGCTTAGAGCCAGGAGGCCTGGATTTGAAATCCCAGCTTCTCCCATTTCTATGCCTCATAATAGGTATTGTCTCCATTTCTTTTCTCCGTAAACGGCACATATTAATTTCTACATTATAGCACTGTTGAAAATTAAATGAAATAACCTGTATGCAAGCTAAGTACCTGGCATGCAGTTGGTGTTCAATAAATGTCTCTTCACTGCTCCTCAAACAAAAGCACATTCTGATAGAGCATTTGTTATATTACTGGGTCTTTCATGAGCATGAAATAAACAACTGATTTGAAAAATGAGGCTACAATAGAATAAAAAAGCATGAGCAGCTAAAATCACTCAAGATCTTTATAAACCACTTCAGAGTTTCCTGAAATGGAGAGAAATTGAGAGTCTACTCAATTTTACTGTCCCACTGGAGCAGCAGCTGAAACATCTGGACAGCTCAAATGAATGCGGCATGCCTACTACCAAGTCTAACCTCATAGCTCATTATTTAAACTCAGAAAGGTGGAAATAGCAGGGACTTTTGGAACCAACAAGAACTAGTTTCAAAGACTAGCTAACAATATTCCCTAATCCCATGACATTGCGTGTCATTTAATCTCTGTGAATTGAAGTGACTAATCCCTCTGAGTCTTGGTTGTTTTGTTGGTAAAACAGGAATATCACACTTACCTAATATGGTGGCTGTGGACATTAAATTAGATAATGCATATTCATAGATAAAGGAGGCCCTGGAAGAGAGTAGTGCATGATATAGTTTTCTTCCCAGTTTGGATATTACTGTGAATTTTCCCTGATAGATGGAGAACGAGTCATAAGCCATAAACTGCTGTAGCTGAACAGGCTTGAGGGATTCCTCTCCTCCAGGATTTTTAAGTAACAATTCAAGGACCCTTAGGATTTCGTAGGTGCTACCTTAGAGGTGGGAGGTAGGAGGGAAAAATTTCTAGGTATTCTGGCTTAATCTGATGTGATTTTAAAAGAAACAGCAACACTACTAGTAGAAACACAAATATAGACATAACAAAGTTCTGCAAACCAATGAAGTCATTTTATATTGTAGTAAACTCAAGCCAAGGAAGGGTAAGCACTTGCCAGAAATCATTCTGTCAGGGAAAGAGAAGATGACATATTAGATATTTAACATAGAGCTGGGACATGTTCTAATATTCATGCTTCCAGTTCAGATAAAGGAGTACAGACTCTTCTGTAAGGAGAGTATTGTCTTCCAAGCATTTCAATTTTCCCCCAAAAGACCCTCACTTCCCCACCCAAAATGATCTCATAATTTTGCTTAAAACAACTTGCATAAGAGATATGCAAGAATTTCTAGCCCATATGTAAGTAAAGGTAAAAGAGAAGTGATGTTTTCATGAATGATACAATGAAAAAATTGGAATGGGTATTGGGTCTGGGATAAATGTCAAAGAAATAATAAACCGGAGAGCACCCTTATTAGAATTAATGAAGATACTGGCCCATGAACTGTGAAATTTGATTAACTACTAACTATCTTCAGAAAGGAACACAAAAGAATACTCATGTGTCTGTATTCAAGTTTGGGGGCCAAAATGTGAGTTCAGATTTTGTCTCTGCCTCTCGCTTGTTTTGTCCTTCAGCAAGTCACATTACCTGTTAGGCCTTCCCTAGTCAAGTTGTACAAGTTGAACAGGTATTCTGATGGTCCCTCTAAGTTCTAATATTCTCTCGTTGTAGTTGAAAATAATACCAATCTTCCCTACTCCATACTTTCTATATGGCCAGAGGAAGAGAAGAAAACTTGCAACAGAGAGCCTTTCATACATTTATTTGCATCTCTACCCCCAATCACTTCAAAGCTGGATACTTGAATCTGGTGCTTGGAGCCTGGCTCACCAAAGATGTTTAAGCCCCTGGTGCCGTCCTATGTTACCAGCAGCACCAAAGAGGGTCAATCAGGTTTTGAAAGTTATTTTACCAAATTTGCTTCAGTCCCCATGTGGTCACTTCCTGTCAGCTTTGGTTCCTCCTCCTACAGCCTGCAGCTCTTGTTTTGAAATCCACTTTCCCTAACCAAAATAAATGTTCTTGTTTGTACCACCAGCCTCTGCAGCTTGCAACTCAGCAGAGTTTATTCTGGAACATTCTGGTCTATTACAAGCAGAGCAGTCCTTGTAGTATTGCCCACACTAGTTAGAGATGCTAGACATAATTACTGTTTCCTTTATATATTTGATTGGATGATTATAAGACAGACTTTTATCAGATGTCAATTTATTGTCTTATCCGTCGTCACTCAGCATTTTATTCAGTGCCATTCATTTTAGCACTGCTGTTTGTATCACACACTCAATTTGGGATTACGGTATGGCAGTTCAGAATGCAGTGGAGAACTAATTGCCTTGGAAGAATGAGCTGTTTTACAGATTGGAACAGGCCTGTCATAAATAGACACTCCTGTAGAGGTTAATGATCAATCTTAGATAATTCTCAGTAACAGATTACTGTAATTTACTTTTTGGAAGTTTGTGGGAAGGAAGAAGAAAAGCAAAGCACATGAGAAGGATCAATATTTGACTGCATTATAGATATTTAAAATTATTTATTAAAAATCTTCCAGAGATGAAACCTCATGATAAAGCCATCCAGCCTAGAAATGAGGAGCACAGGGTGTGTCACTTGCAATTTATTTTAACGTTTACAGAGAAACTGTCAAAACCCTATATGAGATCTGGAATATTCTAAATGATGTGGCTCTTGGTTTTTTTTCCACTTTGTTTGCAGTCCCTCTGCCTCGCACTCATGCAGCGGCCTCCCTTCTTCCAGACCGAACGCCTTTGTATGTGCTCTTCCTTGTCCCTGGGGTGTGTCTTCTCTCTAACCCACACCACTGGGCCTGACCCCTATCTTCAGTCTCGGCTGATGTGCCACTTCCTTAAAGAGTCCTTCCTTGACTGTCTCTAACAACGATCCATTATTCCTGTTTTCCTCTTTCATATCACCATATGACTTACCTTCATAACACTTACATTGTTACATGAGATTATTTAAAATGTACCCCACCTCTTTAAGAATGATGAAAACCATTATGTCAGGGGTCTTGCCCATTTTGTTTTATCTCTATTTCCCATACTTAGTACGAAATGAACCCTCAGTAAATATTGTGTGAATGAACATTTGCCCATTGATTGCTCATGTGTTAAACTTTGAAATTCAGTGTACATCTCTGGGCCTTTAGAATAAGGAAAACATTGATATATATTAATTGACTTTAATGTGATCTTCACTACTTGTATTTCAAATGAGTATAGCTAATTCTTATTTAAGGAATTTTGGGTAGCAAAAACAAAAAATCCACTCCATGATGCCCAATATGATGGTTTTATAAGGATGCAGGGGAATGCCACAGAAACAACTGCAGAAAAAAGAACTGTATTTTATGAAACTGAAAAATCTTCAAGCTACTTTTCTTTCTCCTGCCCTTTTCCTGATTCTGTGAGGAAATTACACATTCCTGCCTCTTACTGAACATTTCATTCTTTTCTTTGTTTTAGTATGGTCTCCTCGGTGATGCTCTTAATTCCTGCTCCCCATGACTCTAGCCTGCACAGGCAACAGTTTATGAGCCTGATTCTCCTCCAAACTCCACCTAACCTTGCAGCCCCACTGGCCAGCAGTGATTAAGTCAATTAGCCCTTTCCTGCTTTGGTACAAGCTCTCCAGAGGAAGGTACTTTTGTTGGCTCCTGACCAGTCAGAAGGTTAGTTCCCTAGGATCTTGGTACACAGGGTCTTAATATAGACTGCAATGGGAATCCACAGCTCTGAGCAAAGGTGAGATTATGCTCAGTGCACTTCTCTGAATAAGAAAATAAAGAGGTAAAGAAAACATCCTAGAAACATTCCCATCAAAAGATTTCATGAAACAATGTTAATGTAAACTTCTGAAATATGTGTGTATCTGGGCTGTTCTTTTATGGAACATCTTTTATTCCTCAAGACTAGAGATAACTGGTGTGTTGTGAATTATTATAATAATATTATAAAATGAGGGGCAGAGGTAAGTCTCCAATCTTGGACTTGATTTTGTTTCTCAAGAGTTGGTACAATGTCTGTTAATCAATTACTGTATTAATCGTTCATATGGCTGACTAGTTGTAGAAGTGCAGGAGCTCCCATATTTAAGGTAGATTACCCAAATCAGATGCATAGTTCAGGCTTCCAAATGAGGAGCACGGTAGCAGGGCCTTACATGTTAGGGTGTTGAGTGATGGTGGTGGTGGAGGTGGTGTTATAAAGGACATCCCCATGCTCCCTTTCTGAGTTCTGCATCATACATCACTTTTATTGCATGCTAAAGTTTTTAGTGGAGAACAAGAGCTAGCTGTTGCACACAGTGGTCTTAAAGTCCCTGCCTCCATCCCTGTCCTCTATTTCCTCTCCTTGCAGTCTAGACCTAGTTATAAACATCTAATTAATCAAAGTACAGCTTCCGATCGAAAATGTCAAGGAGTAGTTAACTCCTATCTTATTTAAATTGTTCTAGAAACTGCAAAAAGAGGAAAAGCTACCTCACTTAGATTATGATAAAATATAACCTTGACACTAAGACCAAAGGAAAATGTGAGTAAAGCAAATTTTATGTCAATGTCTACATGAATGTTTCTACATTAATGATAAAGTCAAAAGAAATATTTAGCAAACAGAATCTAGTTGCACATACTTAGGTGGAGGTTGATTTACCATGAAAATAATGAAATTTAAACCTCAGTATCCTTCAGTTGCAAGAGATTCTTCTAAGGTCCATTGACTCATTTTGGATTTTTAATTTTGGAGTATTTTTTCTTAAAGATGGCTCCACAAAAGCAAATAAGCATCAGGACCTACAGAACTTAGATGTGCTTGTTATATACACACATGTATACATGCAAATATAAACACACCATGACCAATAGGGTTTACTCTAGGAATGTAAAAATCTGTTAACAATTTGCTACAGTAACAGAAAAAAGAAAGTTAGAAATATATGATCATCTAAAAATCTAGTAGAAAAGAGCACTGGATAAATTTCAACACCCACACTTAATAATAGAGCTGAATTTACTTAATCTGATGAAGAGTAACCACCAAGAACTTCCAGCAAGCACTGTGCTTTATTATGAAGTGTTAGGTACATTTCCTTGAAGGAACAAGACAAGGATACTTACTTTACTATACTATACTAACTCTAAGGTCATAGTCAATCCAATATGGCAATATCGACACATAGTGAAAGAATGGAAAAGAAAACATGAAATAGATTTATTCACAGATGAAATGATTGCCTTTATAAAAATATCCAAAATAATCTAATAAAAACAATGAGAATCAATAAAAGGTTCAGAAAGTTTACCTGACACAAGATTAATATGCCAATGTCAGTGATATTCTGATATACAAGCATAAGTCAAAAAGATTTAATAATTAAAAAGATACCATTCATTCAAACCCCATGCATAAATGTTGTGAGGTAATGCATTCAGGACCATTGTAATCAAAATCCCATCATATGGAAGGACCAAGAACAGCCAAATCACGAAAATTAATAAGCGGTACTCACCCAACATGACATTGACTTATTAAACCTCAATTTAAAACCATGTGGCACTAGTGCGAAATAGCCAAGTAGACTAATGGAACACAATGGAAAGTCCATACAGAGACCTTTGTAGATATGGGATGTTGGTTTCTGAGACAGATAACACAGATCAGGGAGAAAAGCAGGAACTATTCTGTTGGGTAAATATGTAAAGGAAAAAAAAGACTCATCTCTTTCTCCCATAAAACACAAAAATAAATTCCAGATGAAAACAAATAAAAATGTAAACAGTAAAACTTCAATCTTTTAAAGGAAAATATAGAAAAATATTACTATGGCTTTTGCATGGAGAAAGATTTAATAAATAATTCACTCAATGCCTAAGACAAAAAGATCAATAAATCTGACAATCAAAAATGTAAAACTTCTGTATAACAAAACACATTACAAAATAATTCAAAGATGAACCACAGAGAGGAAATAGATATTCGCAGCACTATAGGAGACAAATGAGTAGTGAGGTAGACATTAACTGTGCCTAGAGCTACCCAGTATATGTTGGATGCCCTTCCTGATATTTAGGGAATTTCTTGTTAAATGAGTACTGCTTCCCCAAGGCAGAAACCACTAAGGCACTGGCAGGTGCCTAGGTTTCAAAGATCAGATGGACCTGTGCAAGACTTTCATTAGAAATGAAGCCCACGGCTTTGGTGGACAAGAAGCAGTATCAGAGTTTCCAGCCTTCAATTTCCAGGCTCATTTCTGGGAAACCCAGTGTCTGGGACCAACTGTGCAGCTCTGAGGTCTTTGCTGGAACAATTCTGCAGTGGGATTTGGACAAGCCACAGGGCCTTCCAGTTCAACTCTGTCCTCCAGAGATTCTATTAGCCACACAACAGTCTCTCTTTTCTCTCTCTCTCTTTTTTCAATTATTGAAATAAAACTCACATAGCTAAAATTAACCATTTTAAAGTGTACAACTCAGTCTCATTTAGTACAGTCACAATATTGTATAACTGTACAGTCACAATATTGTATAACTATCACCCCTATTTAGTTCCAAAACATTTTCATCACCCCCGAAGGAAACCACCTATGCAATAAGCAATCTCTTCGTACCGATATCTTTTTTTGGGGGGGGTGCATGGTCTGGGAACCAATATCTTTTAATATGTAACTTTTCTGCTTCAACTGGCTAAAGTGAGCACTGTTACTTACAATTAAGAACAATAAGAGATACAATTAGTATCTAGACTATATAAATAACTCTTACAAAATCAATGAATCAAAGGAATTTTAAAATGAACAGACAATTCACAGAGGAGAAAACCTAAACGGAATGACTAACAAGTATATGAAAAGATGCTCAACTGTACCAGGAATCAGGGAAATGCAAGTTAAACGAGATAACAAAACTTCACATGTACAATTGGCCAACATTAAAAATCAACTAAGACCAACAGAAGGAGAGGATGTGATAAACGACAAACCACTGTATATTGCTGATGGAATCGTAAATTGAAACAACATGAGAGTGAACACACATCAGAGCAAGCAGAGGCTGTATCCACCTATGACACAACAAATATGTGCTCTGGAGAAACCACTTCCCATATTGCAAGGAGGCATGTGCAAAGATGTCCACTGGAGTTGTTTGTAATATTGAAAGCATGAACTCAACTTAAACAAACAATAGGAGAATAAATATATCAATTATACAATTTTAATTCCATGAACTGCTATATAGAAGTAAAAATAAATTAACAAAATTAATGTGTTCCAGGGATAAAGTCTAAATAGTTTTTAGTGGCAAAGGAAGAACGATGTAAAGGAAAAAAGAAAGAGGGAACTTAAACATGGAATAGTGTCATGCCAAGTTTATCTGTTTTTTTTTCCAAAATAAAACCACAAAATAACATTCTGTAGAGTTTAGGGATATATACACGTGTAGTGAAAATATTAAAATCATGAGCCTGTATAAAGAAGACTCACTAATTTTGGGATGACATTTACCTCAGCAGAGAAAGAGGTAGGAATGGGGTGGAGGTCTTCAACCATTTCCATTAGGTTCTATTCCCTAAAAAAAGAAAAAAAAAAGTTTCTGAAGTCATTATGCCAAAATGACAAAGGGTTAAATCAATTATACTGGCATACGATATGGAATTTCATGTAATAAAAACATGAGTTCTTTGAGGCTGCATTCTCCTGAATATAGCACACAGTACATATTCAAAAATACTGGCTCATTACTGACTGAATCAATGAATCACTATTTTAGGTGATTAAATAGCCATAATAGTAGCAGCAAATATGCAACCTTAAATAAATATAAGAATATTAAGCAATTTTTTAGAAAATGAAATATTGCAAAAATTGTCCTTGAAAATCCTGTTTAAAAACCATACATTATGGTGAGACATACTTGCAATCTCACTGAGATTTTGCAATGTCTTCCCACCAGACTTGGAATTTTTTTGTTCAGTTAAGCACTATATAAGTAGTAGTTGCCTTGTGTTCACAGTTGAATTTATACCAAATATATGTATCTTTACATGTTATAATTACATGCCTGGAGGTGAGAAGCCTGTGCTATTAGAAGCACGAGGAATCTGAACTTAGGAGAGAAGCAGCTTGCATCTCCCATGTCCGGGGTGATTTTGGGCATGTGCTCCATGAGTAGAATGGCAGGAATAGTCGTGCTCTGTTTAAGCTATTATTTTCCTCTCCTTTGCCTTTATAGACCAAGTGAGTATAACTGGATTTATATACGTTAGTTGAGAATATTATATGACTCAACCTTAAATGGAATTATTGCATTATTACTAAAATCACAATTAACTAGAGAACGCCAGAAACATGCTGTTTTAACAAAGGAACACCCTAAGCTCCCCATATTAATGTCATCATGCTCATTTGTTTATTGGTATCAACTCAAAAAAGGAGAGCATCTTTCTAAAGTTTCCACACCGGAGTTCATTTCTACAAACTGCTGCACCTGAAAAATTCACAGTTCATCCAAATTTTCCACTAATTGTGAGTCTGCCACATAGCATATCCCCAAATGTCAACAGGGGCAAGAGGCATTTCGGTTCAGGGTATTATCTTTGGCCTGACCTCTTCAGGGTTTTTATGTCAAATTGAAGTTAAGTTTATCAAATTTTAATGTACCATAGGCTCAGAGACATAAAGGACATTTTCAAATGCAAAAAGAATCTTGACAGCTTGGAATGATAAGACAATTAAATCAAGCTGGAATTTAAAATACTAAATGCAAGGACTGGGACCTGCCTGAGTCAAAAATCAAATGATCAAATAGAGACTGGAGGATTTATATCTCAGGATCACCACATTAAGCGATATATATAAATTTTAATCAACAAGAAGGTCATCAGGGTTACTTCGGGCTTCACTCAGAAAACAAAAATTTTGTTGGGATTGAATGAGTCCCAATTCAGTGGAGAACTATAAATTCTATGTTACTAAGTTAAGCATATTAATATATTACAGTTTGCAGGTATATAGTTGAGTTCTGAAGTAATCCTTTATTGACAAATTAACATATCTACCACAGCAAATGTGATTTTAGGCAAGATTAAAAGAATGCTAATAAATGTATGTAGACTAAAACTGCATAGAAACACGTCATCTCCAGAATTCTGTAAATAAATGTATCAAAATCTACATTATGTAAAATAAAATAAAATGTGTATATATACGACATATAACTTTAAAGAACAGAATATCTTGCTAACTGGGAGAAGGAAAGGATAGACTAAACTGACTATATCTTAATCATTGATAAATTAACAAAAGAAAAGGAGCTGCTGAAAAACACAGATGATTCATTCATTCTACAACCACTTTTTGAACATTCAATATATGCCAGACACTGTCCTATACTCTTTACATATATTAGCTCATTAAATCCTCATAGTAATTATGTGGCACATATTATCATTGGACTCGTTTTACAGGTGTGGAAACTAAGGCACAAACCTAACCCAAGTTCTCTCAGCTTGAAATATACAGAGCCATGATTTGAATCCAGTCTCCAGAGCCTTTGTTCTGAGCCATTATACACCCTAAGAATGGCTAGGGACATATAAAAGTACATTTAGAAGCAAAAGCAGGCAGTGTTTATCCAGAATTGTTCATTAAATCTGGTGACTGGTCTCCGGATAGAAACAGCAGGCATGTTTCAATCCTGAAGAGGACACCTTGGGCTATCATACGGTAATGGCCTTGCACCTCTGAATCATGCTTGGGTTTCCCCTGGATGGTTCCTTTCTCATCAAGAATCTGTAGGTGAAGTAAAGACCTGATAAATGAAGATTCTGGAAAGATATAATCAATGGTCTTTCAATATTTGAAAGACTATCAGATGAGAGAAAGAGGAATTGTACATGTTGGGCATGGATCTAGGTAAAAGAAATAGAATCAGTGGCTAGAAGTTGCAGGCAAATATAATTTGACTTAAAGAAGTGTTTAACCATTAAAATTGTCCAAAGATAAAGGGAGCTATGTTGGGAATCCCTGAGGTAACCAATGCTAAGGGTTTTTCACTAAGACCTGCATAACACAACATATCTAGTCGAAATAAGCCTTGAAAGCAGCCCTTTGTAAGTGGTATAACTTCTCTGGAAATATTTGCTTTTGTTACCAAAATCCTGACTGCTATAATCAATGAGATCTACTCTGATCAAACCCTGATGTATAATAATACTTGAATGATTTCTTTAGCTTGGGTCTTCATATTGATGATGAAAATTTTGTTGGGAATGAATGCAGTGGAGTATTGTAAACTCTAACCTTGCTGCTAATTAAGGCATATTAATATACCAAGATCTTCAGGTATATATTACTTCAGTTGGGTTCTGATGCAAACTTTTTTGACAAATCGCAAAAAGAATAGTAATCATAGTGTTAAGTTGTCTATTGTTCTGTAGGAAACCAGACCAAACGCTGTGGCTGAATTTGAGTATATCTCACAATTAGGTGGTATAGGAATTTGGGCAGGGCAGAACTGGGTGGTTCTTCTGCTCCAAGGTGAGACAGCTGAGGCCATGTACTGAGCAGGTGCATTTAGATACACCTGGGCTCGGCCAGAGGTTTCGATAAAGCTCAAATGTCTGGTGTCTCAATCATCATACTCCTGGCTGCTCTCTCTCCACATGGCTGGTCTTGCAGCATTCTCGTTCTAACCCAACGTGCACTACTGACATTTTAGGCCAGAAAATTCTTTGTTGGGAGGGGCTTTCTGGTGTACTGAAGAATGCTTCGCAGCATCCTTGGTATCTGTCCATTAGATGCCTGTAGCATTCCCTTACTACGCAGTTGGGATAGATGAAAATGTCTTCAGACATTGTCAAATGTTCCCAGAGGAGCACATTTGCCCCAGGTAAGAACAAGTAGTCTAACTAAAGCTTTTGTAAAGTCTGGAAGCAGCTTCCAGTGAGGAAAAAAAAAAAGAACAGAAGCTCCCTGTCCTCTCTAGGCCCAGTCTAAGTCCCAGACCATCCCTCCTGCCACATTCCATTAGTTAAAGCATGTCCCAGCCCAGCCCAGAACCAAGGGCTCTGAAGGGGAGCAGAGGGAAAGAATTTATGACCAGCATTAAGCTACCTCATATAGCCTCTCTTTTGGTGTTATCTGGAATCTTCGTACATGTCTTAATAGGAACCTTTTTCTGCATCCTATTCTATTATTATTCTGTATAAACTGTTCTGGGATGTTACTTCCTATGCAGTGAAATTGTGTAATGGCAAAGAGTTTAGTACGTGGGCCTGCGAGACCTGGGATTGAATCCTGGCTTTGATACTTAGTGGCTGTGTGGCTTCGTGAATTAGAAAACCACCATGACTCCATTTCATCATCAGACCTACTTTATCAAATTATTACTCCTTAGGATTGTTGTGAGGACTAAATGAGATAATGAATACAAAGATCTGACACAGATTCGTGGTACTTAGTATATAGCCAATAAGTATATTATTATTCTTATATTATCATCAGGGCCTTATCTCTAGCTTCTACTTATGAACATGTCCAAGGTTCATGCCAAGGATAGACATTATCAAGTGATTTCTATAGAAGTCTATAGCCTCTACTGCTCTCTGCAAAATTCTTGCTTCTATTTATGCAGCAACCCGGAAAAGGCTTCTGTCTCTATCTGTACATCCTGCCTTTTCTGTTTTCCACCTGGAACGCACAGTATCCCAAACTGGTGCTTTCCCTACTGCTGTGGTAAGGAGTCATTCTGGTAGAAAGAATTACTGCACAATTTGAATCCAAATTGAGATCAGAATTTTTCCATTGAGCATGAACAAGACCACCAATTTATTTAGCCATCACATCAATAAGCTTCTACTTTGCTGCAGTTTTGGGGTTTGTTAAGTTAGCTGCTTTTTCCTATTGTCATATTAAAAGCAATTTATAAAACTTTTGTAGAGGGGATTTACAGTTAAATAACTAGTTAGAGTAAATGAAATTTAAGTTGCCTAAAATATAGAAATGCCATGAAAAATCCGTATGCATTTCTCAAGGTCTGTTAAGTCACATCGGTATTATTTAGAGATGAATGTACAGAAGAGAAGGAATGAGAATTTCCTGAATATAAGTCCAAGGGGAATGTCATTTTGTAAGGCATCAAAAACTATGCAAACATACTTTAATGACAATGCTCTGTGAGAAGCACTCCTTAATACATATGTAAGACAGTCATTAATATTCACTTGAACTTGGCATTCCAAAAAAAATACTAAGGAAGTAGCCAGGTGAAATCAGGCTTCTTTTTTGCTGGAAACTGTCACCTACATAAAAGGCAGTTTCGGCCTCTCTTCAGATGTGTGTAATAGAAAACTTATCTGAAACAGAGCAGGGAAAAGAAACAGAATTCAGTGACAAGGTTGAAGTGCTGGCCAGAGTTGTGGAAATGGGATTTACCCAAGAATGGTAAGAACAAAAGCATGATTATAGCAAGTCCCTCAAAGACATCTTAGATGTGGTAAAGTCTGGGATTAAAATAAATGGATTTGTTTAGCAGCATCCAACATAAGATAAGATGTCTTTCCACTTTGATGGAATTGGAAGATGAAAAAGGAAAAAAGAAAATCCCTGGCCTACTCCTGGAGAGATGAGTAGTGTGTGCATTAAGGAAATGTGACAGGAAGACAGCTGCAGGAAGTACCATGTGGGCCAATATAAACCAGAAACTTTCAAAGTGATTAAAACAGCATCTTGGCTTAGGTTGGTCTCTCAGAAGTTTTTTATATGCAGGTTGCTTCCTTTAGAGCCATTTTAAGAAATACAGACCTCCAAATTGTCAGTTTTTCTCTTTGTGGGCTAGGCTAGAAATATTAATTTGTTTTGGAGTTCAATAAACAATTCCCATCCCACTAAGCAATGATGAATGATGATAGCTAACATTTATTGAATGCTTGCTTTGTACCACATATGCTGCCAAGCACTTTAAATACATGAATGTAATCAACCCCACAATCAACTCTTGGGTTAGATACTGATATTCTCCTCATTTTATAGAAGACACAGCCTAAGGGAGTTTACAAATTTACTTAAAATAACACAGAGTTTGGATTTGACCTTAGGTCCATTTGGCTGTTGAATCTGATCTCTTTTATAAAAACACCTTAATGCCATTCAACTTGACCTCATTCATTCATTTTATTCACTCATGCATGTATTCATTCTTTCTACCCAATTTTAACAATAACCTTCTGCATGGTAGGCATTACGGTTACAAAAGACAAGAGAGACCCAGTACATGTTCACACACAGTTCCCAGTACATACCCTTTACCTCCATTGAAATAACAGCCTCAGTCTCCCAAACTTCCCATGCCTATTCTTGCATATTCCTAGGGGTAGGAAAGGAATTCCTTTCAAAGCAATGATGGACTGTGAGATGTAAAAGACATGGTAAGGCTATGTTTAAAATAATATTATCAGTAACCACAATTATTTTATTATTCCTCATATTTCATCTGTGATTTCTATGAGTCAGGGACTCTCCTGAGCACCTCATGTAAATTGTTTCATTTAAGCCCAAAATTTAAGTACTGTGTGGAGTGCACAGGGATACCAAGTCTTTTATTGGCAGATGAAATCAAAGTCAAGGTTAATCAAGCCAGATTTGAAATGTCAGGAGTGACAGAGTCAAGATAAAGAAGTTCAAGAGTGATTGCCTCAAAAACCAGCTTATGTTTATGAGCCCAAAGGTACATGATACATGAATAGATCAGACTGGCTTAGAGGGTCAGATGCATACAAACACAGCTCACCCTGTGCATCCCACAAGTATCCTTACTTTTCTAGTTCATATATACACAACTTTCAAGATTTCCTCCTCCAGTATACACACACCTTTCTCTCTCATTCTTCTTACCAATTCCTATCAACATGGCTTCAGGCATCCTCGCTCTACTGAAACTGTTATTTCATATATCGCTGAGAACTCAACTTTTGTGAAACCCAATTACTCTCCTTACTCTTCACAATACTCAATATTTTTGAACTGTTAGATGCCGCTGATCAGGCTCTGCTTCTTTAAACCTTCTTCTCCCTGAAATATTTTGTTTTGTCATATTCTCTGAGTTCTTTTCCTTATTATATAATTGTGAATTTCTCCCTACACCCCATCTCTCATGCCTTTATTTCTGTTCAGTTATAGCCTCAGGAAGCCACTTTTGTTTCTTCAACTCCTACCACCCGGAAGATGAATTACAAATCTAAGTGTCAAACCATGAATCTAGTTGCTTACATTCTAACTCTGTATTTCCAATTGTCTATAGACTATGTCTGCTTCGATGGCACATCAGCACAACTATATTAGGGTAGGGCAGGCTGTGCGTCAAACAAACAAACTTGGAAGATGAGTGACATATGCAAAATGTTTTATCAATACACATGTTAAACCCAATGTGGGGCAGGTGTCTCTTTTCCAAACAGTGACTCAGGGATCCAGATTCTTTATTCTCGTGATGTGGCAGTGCCATTTTGCACATGTGGCATCCAGCCCAGACCACATATCCCATTAGCCAGAATCTAGTCACATGGCTCCAAACAAATTTTAAAGGATGCTTGTAAATGCAGTCTCCATGTGAGCACAAGAGGAAACAAATCAAGTGGGATTTGGTAAAGACAGAGCATTTTCTCTATCACAATATTCTCACTCAAGCTCAATAAGTCCCAAATCTAACTCATCATCTTCACCCCAAGCCATCGTTAGCCAACTCTAGCAAACTATTTTCAATAGTCATCCATTACTATTTGTTAAAGTTATCTTTAACAAATATTTCTACTTTATTTCCAGCATAAAATTTGACACCAAAAGCTATTACTTCTTCTTTGAAAATATCACTCAAATATTTCTGGTATCAATACCTTAGACTAGACTTTCAAAAACTTCCACTTGTATTACTGCAAATGTTTCCTACTGTATCATTTCCTTCCTCAGTTTTCCCTGTATTATCCTTCTGGATTTATCTTCCTAATGCAATGTTTCTTTTATTTCTTTCTTCTGCTCAAGTCTTTCTATTTTAATCAGCATCAAGGCCAAACACTTCTGGATATCAGGGCCTTGCATCATCCGGACCCCAGATGATTAAATCATCCATTGCTATACAATATGTTCCCAATATTCTGAGCAGGTTAATTACCCTCATAAGCTTTGCACCATCCTACCCCAACAACCAAACATGCAAGCCATCCTATCGCCTGAAGCTCATGGACTCTTTTGGTCATGTATCCAAATCCTATCTACCCTTTGAATTCCTACTTTTATTCCACTTCTTACATGAACCCTTTTGTGTCTATTCCAGGCCATGATGATCATTTAATTCCCCGTGCTCAGTTCGGCACTTTAGTGCTTTTTCATTGTTTCATGATAGTTTTTTTCTCCTAAACTAGCCTATATTCACTTATTTCAGTCCTCATAGTTTTCTCACAATTGCAGAGCTCAGCACTATGTACTCATTTGTGTCCAATTTTTCTCTTAATATCTTATAGTCCTTTGGAGAGTGATAGGCTATAGTCAATTCCAAATAAAATGAAGATATTGCGAAGTTCAGAAAATTGCAATCGTAAGACATCCAAGAATAGTTGTTTATTTCCGCAGCACATATGTCCATGGATCTTTTCATGAATTCTACCAGGTTGTTATTTTCATGGGATAAAGTCAGTAGCGTATAAATTTTTTATAGGATTCCTAAAAAGCATCAAAATAATGTAAGCGGGCCACGGTGGCTCAGCAGGCAGAGTTCTTGCCTGCCATGCCAGAGACCTGGGTTTGATTCCCAGTGCCAGCCCATACAAAAAAAAAAATTAGTGTAAGCACTCTTACCATAAACCTATATGAAGAGATTTAATTAATAAAAAATATTATATAATATATTTTTCAATATTAAGTAAATGGACTATATATAGACACTGACAATTTCCAGGCAACTGCAGGCTCCAAAACCAAATCACCTCACCTACTTGTAAAATGAAGAGTTTTCCTGCTGATTTAGGTCTCGCCTGAATATACTCACCTCTTCTCCTGGGTATATGTGTTTTAATCAAGTTCTATCATGGGTTTCCAGGATTGAATGACTGATGCCATTATTGCAGGCTGTTTATAAGGTTTTTCTTCAACCTGTGACTCGCTATCAATGAATTCTCGACAGCCCAGCTGGGGTGGGCAAGAATCAAATCTATTTTGCAAAGAACTTGCCATCTTCCTCTCTTCCTATAAATCCTTCCTGCTTCTAGAGGTTACTTTCTGTGCCCATATGTTCTTCCATGGGCCCTACTCCATCTTGGTCTTCTAGCCCCTTGTTTGGTATATTTCTATAAAAAATCTTAAAAGTTTCATTTCATTCCCAAATAAATACCTGTCTATGCAAAATCAAACCACCTGTGTCTATATGCAAACTCAACTAAAATCAGCTGAATCACAACAAAATAATTTGGGATATTTACAAGCAAAACTTTTACGTAGCAGTTCGGTTTGTTCAGCTCTGCTAGGGCCTCTGGTTTCCCAGATATCAGCACAATCTTTCCTTTTCCCCATGCAACCCCTCAGTGATGAGGAGACATCTGAGAGAGTCTGTCTTCTATAGGAATATTGCTATTTTGTGAGTGATAAACTAGAAGGATACTGGAGGGGAAATCTTGCTTAAATAGCTTGATTTAAATAGCCACAGCTATCCAGGGAGTCAGGAAACCCAGGTTCCAGCCCAGTGCTGTCACTCACTCACCATGCTGGCCATGGACAAGCCATTGAATCCCTCCATACCTCAGGTTCCTTGTTTGTAAGGTGACAGAGTTGGAACAGATGATTTCTGAGGCCCATTTGCAATCTTCTCTGCTATAATTTTTTTCATCATTGATATTCATTGTGATTTGCAAAGAGATGAGAATTTTGAGCAAAGCTTTTGATTTAAAGTCTGTGCTCAGAAGTGTGGCTTGCTGGGTGCGATGAATACTAATGAGGGGATTCAGATGTTTCACAGGATGAACTCCAATGGCCACCAAAATCTTCCCTCTCCTGAGCTCCAGATCCATGAATATTCTTTTTCAGCTCCAATGTTCATTCCTCATGGTGAGCGTGGTTAACAAGAAGAACAAAATGCCTTCTGTTTTTCTTTTTTTTTTTTTTGAGCAAAGCCAAGCATGATATGGACCAGCCTTGCAAATATGCATTAAACATTTACCAGCCCACCAGGAACATTTTCAATCAGATTTCTACTAGTCCCTGGAAAGGGACCCATTAACTTAGTTGTAACTTGCCTTGTGAAATCTTCAAAATTGTCTAAACCTAAAGAAATATGATTTAGGTACCTGAACACCTAATATAGTAATATTATACAATACAGAATAATACAGAATATAGTAAAATCCTGACTCTGACACTGAGAAAGCCAAGTTCAATCCTATCCTCATAAAGCTTGATCATTTTTGCTCTTAGTGAGTTTATCTGTCTCTAAAGCAGTGGTTCTTGAAGTTTAGTGAGCATCAAAATCATATAAATTCATCAAAATATGGATTCCTAAGCTCCAAATCCAGATGATGTGACTGATTTAATGTGGTGGCTGAATTCTGATGATATATGGTAAACAAATAAATATATTCTATTATAAATGATTAATCTCTCACTCTGATTCTCAAGTTCCTAATTTCTAAAGTAATAGAAATTACATATAATAACACCCAACTCTTATGGTTGTTTTGAGGATTAATGAGATGATTTATATGCAGGCACTTTGTAAAATGATAGTTTTATTCAAATAGGGGATGTAGTAGTAATTATAGTTCTAGCAGTAATAGAAACCACTGAGATTTGTGTGTACTAAAAATGAAGCTCTTGATTGGAGAGGTGAGTCTTAAATCCTGCAACAGGGTTTAAGCAGAATTCTGTAGGCTAGGCTGGGAGCCTAATGATCATACATAAAAGGGCACCACGTGTATAAATGTTTATACCTATGAGAAAATATACCCCAAAATTCAAAGTTAATTTTTAAAACACACATAAAGATATTTGTGTTGTAAATAGAGCACAGTAGTGATTTAAATTCAGACTGCAGGTTTCTCCTATCATAGAAACTTACAAATGAGCAAGAGGAGAAGGATAGAATAATCTTTTTGATATTGGATTACAGTCAGAGATGTCAGTATGAACTCATTTTTATAGAAAGATTGAGCAACTGATAGAGAAATAAATACAAATATGTGTGGATACCTGGATTAATAGTCATGCATATATTTCCTAACTCTTTTTAAAATTGAAGCCCTAGAGGCTGAGACCCACCAGTAGCTACTTTTACAGCTAGCACCCAAATCTTGGTCTCTAAACACCATACTCCATTCAAAGAAGCTAGAAGTGCTTGAAGAAGCAGCTGATAGTCATGCTAGGGCACAGGTAATACAGGATGGGCCTGGATCACCTGGTCATACAGAAAGTAAAACAGTGCTAAAAAAAAAATGGAGGTACGCGAAAAGGTCTCAGAAACCAACCTGAAAGTACTCCCAATATTCAAAGCTGGAAAAATTTGAGTAGCGAAATAAACAATGGCAGTACTGAGATATAACGTAAGGAATAAATAAATGAAACTAAAAATACATAAATGCATTACAAATAAATTTAAAATTCATACATTAATGCCTTAAGGCCCTTCTAATACCACAGTGAAAGTTACCATTTAATGTTTTACGAAAGACATAGAATTTGAAGTAAAAAACCTTCATTTAAAATTTGGTCCTGATGTTTATCCTGTACCACTGGCAAGTCATTGAACCCAAGACTTGGTTTCCCAAACTCCTTGTTTGAGTTGTTATGAGCTTCTCATGAGATAATGCATGCAAAAACATGGTGAAACTGCACACAGACAGACAAATATTAGTTATTATCTGTTAGCTTCATTGGTCTACCACAGTGGCTCTCACATGTAGTCCAGGAACCCTAAGGGATCCCCCAAACCCTTTCAGAAGCTCCAGGAGGCTGTTTCAGATATTATCTGAAAGTTCTTTGGGTGATGAAGTGCAAACACAGATAGCCAGCCAGCCAAGGATGGATGAAAGGGCAGCTCCATTAGATCTGAGGCTCTGGAGAGGATGTGGGGAGGATGAGGGTGGCAGAGGGGTCTGTGGGTCCTCACTAACATAGACTCCTAGAGGGACATACGTCTATCTGGGTCCCAAACTCTTACCTTTATTGTAACCCACTGGGGAAGAGGAGGGCTTTCTTGTAAATACTGGGGATTGGCAATTTCAAAGTATAAGGTACAAAATGCAGAAGCGGTAAGGGAGTGTTTGGAGAAGCTGAAGGGAGTTTCTTATCATAAAGTCATATGGAAGTACCTGACCTGCTAGAGAATTATGTGGCATGAAAGAGCAGAGTAGAAAGAAGACGTTTGGAGAAGAATTGGCAAGGGCCCATCTGAGAAGTTAGGGGCCGCTCTTATCATCCAAACCACACAGAGGTAGAGGCTGTGATAGGATTAGGCCCAGGGCAGGGATAACTGGTGTGCTCATTCAAGAGGGATACTCATGACTAAGCCAGGCAGGCAGCAAACATAATTTCTTTTATACCACGACAGAGCCCAAATTATTTGCATAATAATAAAAAGATGTTACATATATTCTTTTCACTTTTATTCACTCAAGCATACAGTGGAATTTTCCAGAAGCTGCATGATATGTGATGACATCATCACTCTAATGCATAATGGAAAGAGTATTGTTTTCCTTGTTTTAACAAATTCTCAGTTCTAATATCTAATATGGCAAAAATCAATAGATATAACCCACATAAATGAAAACTTTTGGGGTCGTCAATTAACTTCACAAATATAAAGGGTTTCTGAGGCCAAGAACTTGGAGAAAAACTATTTTCGTTCCTTATCTTACACTCTAAAATGATATTAAAGAGAATTAAAAAACATACAATCAGTTATTTTAAGGCAGGCATTTACTTGGATCAGTTGAATCATTGTTAAATTAGTCTGAATTTGGAAAATTAATTCCTTTAGTGAACACATGCTAATGTGCTTGATATACTGAGGCACAGATGTGATCAAAATCTCTAACCCTGAGTCGAGTGAAATGGCAGTGGTATGAACATTTTAATAAAATATGATAAGTATTGAATACACCAGTACACAGAGAATACCCTGGGGAGAGATTAGGAAGATTTATCAGACAAGGAAACAGTTACAACATACTTTGAGGGAGAGAAGGAAAAGACATTCCAGAAATTGAAAATAATACAAGCAAGGAATGACAGCACGGAAGCAAGATGCACTTAAGAGTGTCTAGATGTTAGTTGTAGCTTGTTTGCTTATTGAATGTAAATTCTGCTTGCCTGGTTTTACTATCATTCTGCAAAAGATCCCTACTGACCTAAAATGGAAATTTTAAGGGTGTTACGCGAGTAGATTGTCAAAATAGCAAGCACCTCCTGGGATAGAGGGGATTTTTTAATTTTAACTTTTTTTTTATTGTAAAGTACAACATATATACAAAGCAAAGAAATAAAAAAATCAATAGTTTTCAAAGCACTCTTCAACAAGTAGTTACAGGACAGATCCCAGAGTTTGTCATGGGCTACCATACGATCCTCTCATATTTTTCCTTCTAGCTGCTCCAGAATATAGGAGGCTAGAGGGTTTAAATATTTATATATCATCACAATTGACGTTTTTTCCTTTTTTTAATGAAAAGTGACATATATACAAAAAAGTTATAAATTTCAAAGCATAGCACCACAATTAGTTGTAGAACATATGTCAGACTTTGACATGGGTTACAATTTCACGATTTTAGGTTTTTACTTCTAGCTGCTCTAAAATACTGGAGACTAAACGAGATATCAATTTAATGATTCAGCAATCATACTCATTTGTTAAATCCTATTTTCTCTGTATAACTCCACCATCACCTTTGATCTTTCCATCCCTCTCTTTAGGGGTGTTTGGGCTATGGCAGTTCTAAATTTTTCATATTGAAAGGGTCTGTCACTAATATGGCATAGGGAGATGGAACTATCTGATGTTTTGAAGAGACTGAGCTAGGCTTCAGGACTTATCTGGACCAGGGACCCATCTGGAGGTTGTAGGCTTCTGAAAAGTTTTTCTAGTGCGTGGAACCCTTGTATAGGGAATCTTATATATTGCCCTAGGTGTTCTTTAGGATTGGCTGAAATGGTCCTGGTTAGGGGTTGGCAGGTCTACCTGAAGCTTGTATAAAAGCAACCTCCAGAGTAGACTCTCGACTCTGTTTGAACTCTCTCTGCCACTGATACTTTATTAATTACACTTCTTTCCCCTCTTTTGGTCAGGATGTAATTGTTGATCCCACAGTGCCAGGTCTGGATTCATCCTTAGGAGTTATCTCCCACATTGCCAGGGAGACTTTCATCCCTGGATGTCATGTCCCACATGGGGGGAGGGCAATGATTTCCCTTGCAGAGATGGGTTAAGAGAGACTGAGGCCACATCTGAGCAACAGAAGAGGTCCTACAGAAGTAATTCTTAGGCATGCCTATAGGTAGTCTAAGCTTCTCTGCTACCTATATAAACTTCACAAGAGTAAGCTAGAGGGGACTTTTTTAAGCAAAAGGAGAAAGGAAGAAATAATAAAGTTTCATGAGCTGTACTTCTCTTTTTATGGCAAGTATATAGTATTTGTATACTGTTTATTGTATTAAAACTTATTTTCATGGCCAGTACAAGTGAGCCATACTTTTGTAGCTTGCCTGCTTTTCTGTTCTCAAATAATATTTCACTGAAACTTCAAAGCCTTGTTTCTATTATTTCTTTCTTAAGAACTTTGCAAAGACTGAGCAATTTACAGTGCAGGCAAAATCTGATGCACATTTTGCATGCATCATCTTGTATTGAAAGAAAGAAGTAAATTAGCTTTTGATGGCCAATTGACTGCATTCATATGTGAAAAAAAAACTTTCCTCTTTTCCACACTGTCTAAACCTAATAATCTTGCATAAACCCCAAATATTTTTGTCCTCTGAGGTTTGAGAATCATTCAGTGTTATCAGTCCCTCGGATGTAAAATGCATATTTGCCCTCTTGGAATCGGCTTTTACTTTGTTCTTTCAGGTGCACAAGTTCAAACTATTGAGAATGATTTTAAATATTCAAAAACTCAAATATATTGTAGGGCATTTTGCTCAGGAATTTCAACCCTTTAAAAATTCTCAAGTTGATAATGAAAAGGGTTATACTACCTAAGTCTCCAGTGTCCTTATTTAATTTTCATAGATATGTATTTTATAGATTTGACAAAATATTATGGGACTTAACAAAGGCCATTGTGCCTTTTTTAAAAAAAATAAAGTTTTACATCCTTTAATTCTAATGCAATCTACATTTGAAATAACAAAATTGGTCTCCAAATAATTTAGGTAAATATAGACATAAACCCACACAGGGTTGTAGGCAATGTCAAGATGTTATTTTGGGAGTTTCTGTTTTCTTCCTTTTTGAAATTGATCATCTGCATGGATAACATAATTATGGAACACAGCTCCAACAAGCCAACCACTGACCTGTATGGGATCCCTGATCCTGAACAATGCAACTCATTGATTTACAGATTACTGTTGACAATTCAAAAATAAGTGCTTTATTAAAGCAAGTTGGTTTTTTGAATGTTAACATAATATACATGATAGGCAGCTCTTTATAATCAGAGGCTAATCATTATTAATTCCTTTGACATTCAGTGCAGTGACATTAATTACAACAAACTTCTTCAGCAAACATCTAATGAAGTCCAGAACTCAACAGCAAATACATTGCCATTTGGAATTCATTGTTGTACCGTCACTGGGAAGTGCAGCTACATTATCCAATTTTGAGCATCTTATTAATCAAAGTGAATTTCTGAATTTCCTGTAGTTAAAAAAAAATCCTGTTCTTGAAATGTTTGAAGATTGTGTCTTATATTTTTCTGTTGGTCTATTTGACTTTGAAAAATCTTTTTGATCTTAGGAAAGGGATTCAATTTTCCTTATCTAGACTTTTTCCTCTGAGTCCATTTTATGTACATTCTCATTATCTGTGCTTATTTTTTTGTGATTCATGATAATTTTTTAAAAAGGAGAGTTATCCCCATTCACATATTCAGTAAACTGAGTGGACAGCAAATACCCCAATCATTCCTTCACTTCTGAAGTTTAGCTGTAGAAGAAACCAAAATCACCTCACCAGAGTCTGAATGCTCTAAACTAGCACTAAATTATTTTGTCTCAGACATATATGTTGTGTTACATAATCATAATTTTGTTATTTTTTGTACTAATTGCTTTTGATAGTAATGTCCTATTTTAGGGGTGGTTTTTAGTTGCAGGCCTGCAGGCTTTGGAATCAGACAGGTCTGCAGTTTAATTTTTGTGTGCTTTTGAGAAAAGGACTGTGCTTGCTCTAACGGGAGAATACATTTTAGGCATGCTAAGAGGATTAGTTATAATGTTGCTGAGACTCAGAGCACGTGGTAGATATTCCACTAATGATGAGTAATCAGAGCTAACATTTATTCATCAGTCAATTTGTGTCAGGCAATGTGCCACTTACATAGATTAATCCAATAAAGTAAGTAAATTTTATATCCTAGTTTTAAAAATAAAGAAACTGCGATTCATAGATGTTTAATATTTTGCCCAAGGCCAGAAACTGGTAAGTGGTGAGATAATTAGTGGATTGGGGATTTGAACCCATGAAATCTGATCCTAGGCCTGAGTTTTTAACCTCAGAGTTGTTTCTGATATTTTTATTATCCTGCTGTTACTGTTGTTATTGGATAAGTTTATATCAGAGAATTCCGGTTTTAGGCAACTGATTTTCTTTTAGGATCTTCTGGAACAAGATAAAAGCATTTTTCGAGGAATGCTCCCTAACCCCAAGCTACTTTGACTTATGTTCGGCTGGGGGTTCTTTTGGGTTCCCTGTGGAAGAGGTTTTTCTTTTCTTTTCCTCCTTCCCTCCTCCTTCTTTTCTTCTTTTGTTCCCTGCCTCTCCCTGCCCAATCCAGAGCTGTTAGTCCGAAGTGTCTGAATGCAGGACCAAACCCTGAAACCAGGGATCCGCTTGGCTGTGGAGGAGCAGCAGTGTAGAAGGCACTGCACTGGAGGCATTCGTTCTCTCAGGCCATGGGCATCCTCACCACCACTTCCATCACATTCCACTTCCTATTTCACTTTTAAGAGTGAAAGTAAAATGGAAATAATTGAACAAAGTAAAAGAAGCTAAAGGATCGTGTCATAAAATGGCAAAGATAAAACAGTAAAAATGGGTAAATATAATAAAAAATACACACACAAACTCTCTTAGGTGCAACCAATTCAGAAGACCAATTAGAACCACTCACTTAAATGTGAAATTACTGCAAACAGAGACATCCCAAATTGACTGCTTGCTCAAAGCAAGCGGCACTTCTCTTAGAACAGTCAGTAAAAGTTATTAGTGCCCCCTCTTGCTCCTCTTCCTTTTGCCTTTCTCAACTTCTCCCAGCTGAGTTTCCCCTTAAGGAAGCTCAGTCCTGCCCCAGAGGTTACTGGTCCATGCCTCTGATAACCAAAACTCATTGATTAAAACAATCCCTTATGCAGTTTTATCAACATACGCAGTTAGCTTTTCTGTTCACCGTTGAGGGTAGGGAAATAGATGGCCAGTATAGCATGAAAAAGCATCCAGGTGATTTTCAATTGCACCCCCCACTTCCTCTGATGTTCTGTGAATCACTGCTATATAATCTTAATATAAAACTATGTTGTTTCATTTTATTTCCTGATGATAGAATCAAACGATGCTGGTTTGCATAGGTACCCTTCCAGTGACTGTATAGGAGTGAATAAGGGAGGGAGATCTCTGGTGCCTTGGGAACATTCTCTATCTCCTTCAGTAAAATAATTCTTTTGCAAATAGTAGCTAAATATTTCTTCTATTTAGGATCCTAGAAAGCTAAGAGTTGGGAAAAAAAAGGAAATAGTAGAGAGCATTCATTCCAATGACTTCATTTTACAGATTAGTAAATGAGGGCTAGAGAAAAGAAATGACTTGTCCCACTGAGCCAAAGAACTGGTTGGTGGCTGAGACAGGATTGGAGTCAGTTTTCCTTATGTGAAAACACTCCGTACAGATGTGAGGAGCCATTGTGGGGAATATGCTGGCGTGTCAGCAAGCTGCTCGGGATTCTCCCTTCCTCAATCTTTTTTTGTTGAAATTGCTGGAAAATCATCTGTGACAGCAGGACTTTACTGCATCTCATCCTCATCCAATGTTGCTCATTTCACCTGTGAGCCCAGTTTCACAGAAATGAGATCCTGATGTTTTCCCCGTACTTGTTTTAATACCATCATACTTCACACCATAAAGTAAAAGAATAAGTCTGCCATTTTATAAATGGTTGGAAAAAGTCTGCCATTTTATAAGTGGTTGGATGTGACTGCTTGAATCTGTCAATACCAGAAATGTCCTGAAGGTTTATGCCTATTCCACATAGCAATATACAGGCCCCTGGTAATAACCCTAAGGCAATGGGCATTGACTCCTACGAGTATAGGAAAGAAGTAGTTGCAATCTCTAAGCATTTGATGATAAATTTTAAGGTAAAAACTTTTGCCCTTTATTCTAGTTTGCCAGCTGCTGGAATTTCGATGCTCCAGAAATGGAACAGCTTTTAAAAGGGGAATTTAATAAATTGCAAGTTTTACAGTTCTAAGCCTGTGAAAATGTCCAAATTAAAGCAAGGCTATAGAAATGTCCAAATTAGCACCAACAAGAGGTTACCTTCACTGAAGAAAGACTGACGTTCAGGATTTCTCTCTCAGTTGGAAAGGCATGTGGCATACATGGTGACATCTGCTAGCTTTCTCTCCAGGCTTCTTGCCTCATGAAGCTCCTCTGGGGGTGTTTTCCTTCTTCATCTCCAAAGATCTCTGGCTGCGTGGGCTCTCGTGGTTCTTGTGACTCTGTTACTCTCTCCAAAATGCTTCCTCTTTTAAAGGACTCCAGTAAACTAATTAAGATGGAGCCATGTCTCCGTGGCAATAATCTAATCAAGTTTCCAAACTATAGTACTGAGTAGGGATTAAAAGAAACAGCTGCCTGCGCAAGATTAGGATTAGGATTAAAACCTGGCTTTTCTAAGGTACATAATCCTTTCAAACCCTCATATCCTTCAGTGTCACTCTTAATGTTTAGACTCCATTAATATACAGGAATGCCAAGGAGGTATACTTACAGCTGGAAAGTGTCAGGAAAGTCAAAGGAGGACAAAGCAAAGTGACTATATATATGGATATTAGAATCTGATAGGCCTGGGTTGGAAGTCTGGCTTTGCCACTCAATATCATTAGGACCTTGGACAAGAATCTTAAGCCTTCCAGGTGATAAATAAATCTTAGCACTTTTAATAATAATAATTTATTAAAAAAATTTGTACTCATGAGAGATAGAATGTAAGATTTTCTGAGTTTGATTTAAATCCTAAATCTTTACTCTTTGATGTCATTTTAATTAAATCGATGTTTTTCAAGTGTTTTTTTTTTAAACAGAAAGGTTTGTTTTCAAATGAATGATGATATCACATTACATGCTTGTACTAACTAAGGATGTTGCTAATATTTATTTCAGTGCCTTTAGTATTGTTTTGTTCAATCATTTGCTATTAAAATTTGTTTAGGGTTAAATCTACCCCTTTGCTCAGAATGACAGAAATCTCAAAGATTGTATCAAATCAATATCTAAAGGATATCAGACTACCACCTTCAGATAGAAATGTGCATATACATTCACTGAATATAACAGCACCAGTGGGACATTCTGAAACACTCAGACTGCTTGAACTGCCACTCAACACTGGATAAAGACCTTGAAATTGATATTTAGCATAAATTAAAGAACAAATGGCATATGACCATCATTATTTCTGATTCCTCCATTTGACCCAAATGGCTAGTGTATCTCTTTATGATACCCTGCTTCCTCTAATATTACGGTCCTTCATATGGGTAAATACAGTCTGTGTTGAACACTGGACTCAGACCCAGGACTACAGGACTCAAATTTAGGCATTATTTGCAAATATGTGATTGAAAGTCCAGCTGTTGTAAATCTCTTGTTTAAAAGCTGCAGGAGGACGGAAAAGAAACCAACAAAAAGTCCAACTATCTCCTCTGGAGTTTACAAATAACACCTACACTACTTCAATAAATATCTTTATTGATTTATATGCCTGCCTTCTCTCCTGTGCTGTAAGTTTCTTGAATGAAAGATTGGGTCTGTAGCTTTAAATGTGTTGTCCACACATGTACAACATGCATCACATTTGGGGATGGGGCATTCAGGGTTTATGGAATCAGATTAACTGGAAATATGGGGTAGCTGTGCTCCAGAAACTGCATTTTCAACAATCATCCAGTGATTCTTATACAAATATACCTGAGCAGCACCAGACTCTGACTTATTTATTTCTTTACCCAGGTTGTCTAGTATAATGCCTGCAGTAAGTTTTGAATGAGTGAGTGAATGAACAAATTAATTAAACGATGAATGGATGTGAAATCTTGCATATATTCACATGCAATTCATATGTGATTGGAGGAAACTTGCCCTGAGATAACTGGTTAAACATTCTTCTAATTACAGATTTCATGACCTGTGGAAGTCTAAAGACCTTGCCAGTATTTACCCTAATTCCTAGAGGCATCTTTTATTAATGATGCTTCCAGCTGTAGTACTGGTATTCTCTGTTTTCCTCCACATCCTCTCAGGCAGAAAACTTAACCCTTCCACCAATTTCTATGAGAAATCCATTCACATGAAACATTTTGTATGGTTAAAAGATCTGATGAAGACTTTGAAGGTCACAGTAGAGGAGTCACATTATGGAATAATCTTCTCTTCTTTTTTATTTCCTCTTCTGTCAAGAATTGCCTCCAAATTATTTCTCCTTATTAGCCATAGCTAATTAGCTCTCCTTGGCTGCTACTTTGGCATACTCACCCAATTCAAATCACCTAAGAGCTCAGTAGAACTACATAGGCTGTTTTGGTGGCCAGCCATCCTATGAAGGCAGTTTGAGTTTTATTTTCTGTTACAGATTTAATAAAACAAATAAACCTCTCTCTTACACACTTCTATGCTCCCTTCAGGGTTGACAGAAACAAGCTCTGAATCATAGGGCTGAATGCCCCGTCATGCCCCAGTGTAGACCAGCAGGGTGGTTCAGTTGGTTGAGAGTTAAACCTCAGACACACACATGGGACAGCAGATTCCAAGATGGATTTCTGTATTGCTAGAAAAAAGGTGGAGAACAGAAAGACAGGGAAATAGCAAATCCCTATCTTGTCTAAAAGAATGCTGAGCCTCCCGTTCTATTTTCAACCTCCCTTTCTTGTACAATCCTCGATTCAATCCTTGTCAGGCATTCCTTGCATTTGGCTGAACCTGGAAATCCAGATTTGTACATTAAAAGTTAATGAGTGTGGACAGTTAGTGGAAATTAGTTTCTCATAGCTATGAGTGACCCTTTGCTTAATTCACAAGGCCAGCAAGCCTTGGCACACTCCAGACACAGATATAATTTGGAATATATTAAAGGAAGTTAGCTTAGGCTGGATCAGTTGTCATGGTGATATCTTGGGACACTGAGATACCTGTGCTTGGGCACAAAATATAGGAAAAAAACATATTCAAGACTTAAAGCAAAACTTTTCATTGTTCTATAGGATCTTTTTGCTTAAGAGACCTAGAAAGAGAAAGATTTGGGGGATTAAACATACAGGTCCACCACCTACCAGTCTCAGAATCTGGGCAATGTAACTAATCTATCTGTGCCTCAGTTTCCTCATTTGTACAAAGGGTATAATGATAATAATAAACCTAGATTGTAAGGTTTAAGAAGGGTTTAATGAGATAAATGCATTAAAAGCATCCAGCATTGTACTATTCCATAAATGACTCCACCTTCCCTCTCCTGCTCTGTACTTGTCCTCTTTAATCCTGAGATCAGTTTCTCAATTAGGCCCATTATCTCCCTGTGGAAGATTTATAGTCAGGTATAGAGATATCCAAGGAGGAGAGCTGTGCTGTGTGTGTTTGTATACATTTTCCTTTGTCTCAAAACATATTTGATTATGTAATGGAGTGATTAGGTTCATATATTTAGTTATCTATTGCACACATATATCAACCCTATAATAACTGTCCAAGGTAGGTGGAGCAGAGGGTTTCCCCATTTTATAGAAACAGAAATGGAAGAAATGGAGGGTCTCAATGGTTTCAGCAAAGTTCATCCTTCAGGAAAGTGATCGGGATATCATTCCAAAGGCAGCCAGTGAGAATTGCTTCAGACTCAAGTGCAAGAAGTCTTTTTTTTGTTGTTTGTTTAATTTAAATTAAACCTGGTTTAGTTCTCCGTCCACCAAGGTTGGCAAGCAGCACACTATCAGTCATCTTTCAATGTATCTTTCCTTTTCATTGGTTTAAACAAAAATTCTTGGAAAGAGAGACATGGTCTTCTGCCATAGTAGTCACCATTATCATTGTTCTTTAGAGTCCTGAGTGTCTCCTTGAGGGTGGGATGCTCCTTTCCCTCATGGATTCAGTCATTGAAGCCCTTTGGTCTCTCAAGGTCATCCTTTAGTGGCCACCATCACAAGCTTCCTCATTGACTATCTATTATTGTTAATCAAAACATCCCCAAACTAGCTTCAGCTTAGATAGCTGGGGACTAGAACAACTGGGGAATGGCCAGGCCTCTTGTAGTTGCCAGGGTTCTCTAGGGAAACAGAACCAACAGGAGAAATCTGTTAATATATGATTTTAGAAAAGTTTCCCATGCAGCTGTAGGGATGCACAAGTTTAAATTCCACAGGGCAGGCCACGAGCTGGCAATGCTGATGAAGGTCTTCAATTAATTCCTCAGGAGGGATTGGCTGCCCTAAGTGGAGGGAGAGATTCTTTCTTCTGACTACTCCTTTAAAGCCTTCAACTGATTAGATTAAACATCACTGTGGAAGACACTCCCTTAGCCAAGGGAAGATGTAATCAGCTATAGATGTAATCAATGTGTTGATGATTTTAAGTCCACAAAAATATCGTCACAGCAACAAATAGGCCAGTGCTTGCCTGACCAGACAACTGGGCACCATCACCTGCCAAAGCTGACACATGAACCTAACCATCAAACCTCTTTTCATTCTCTCTTTTTTTCCCTACTCTATCTCTCTCCCTCTGTCTGACCTTTTATGTGGCTAGCTTGGGCTTCCTCACACCATGGCAGCTTCTGCATACTTTTGAACTCTGGGCTCTAACAGTGTCCCCAGAGATATGAAGTAGAAGCTGCTCCTAAAATATAGGCCCTAAACCTGGTATAGTATCACTTCTTTTTGGTCAAAGTAGTCCCCTATCTTTCCCAGATTCAAGAGAAGAGATTCTACACCCACCTCTACTTAGGAAGAGTGTCCAAGAGTTTCTGCTCATTTTTAATTTGCCAAACTACATATATGAGATCCTTACACATCCAGGGAATTACATTTCACTCTACATCTCACTCTGGTAAGAATGAGTTACCTTTGAAGTATGTTTATACTTGCAACATAATTCCTTCATGACAAAGTATAAACCCTTCACTGCTAATCTAGACCCTTTGAATCATGGTGAATGAAGTTTAATCACTAACTGGTAAACACCTGATAGTCCACATAGTCAGATCTCGTCTCCTAAATTTGAAAAATATTAGTGTCCTCCCACTTCCTGAGATTGAGGTTGGCAGAAGGAGATGCTTTAACTTTATTGTGATTCTTCTAAATCTGATACACAGATCTCCTTTCAGAAAGCTCCACCCAACTAAATTTTTATGTCCCACTAATTTTTGTTCTCAGTAAATCTTCCTGCTTTATGTTAATATTATGGGTATTGACTAATGAATGAATGAGTTAGGGAATAAATAATACTGAAGAGTTGTGCGTCTGTCTCTTATAATAAGGATAGAATTAATTAATAGCCTTAGGTACTCAGGCTACTGTGTATGTCTCCATGGCCAGTCTGTCCTCAAGGATCTTGCACTTTCCCAATTTCCTAATATTAATCACAATAATTCAGGTGTGAGGTTCTCAATGCACAGATACCTAGGAAATGGAAGTTGGCTTTGTTTTTTTGTCCCATGATAAGACTCTAGATGCCAGCTTACTGTGATAATGAAGTCATTGTTAATTCTTATGTGCTAGCCCCTCAGGCAAATCTCAGTAAAGCCCTACTTTCTGAGATAGCTCAAATCAGACATCAAATTATACTTTTCGTAAAAATTTAATGAAACGTCAAGCCAAAGGCAGGACAAATGTTGCCCTTATGAAGTGATTACTGGCTCACTTGCCAGAAGTTCATTTGTAGGTATATCATTGTGCTATATGCTTATTAGGAATGCTCAGAATGTCTAGCTAATAAACTGCTTCAGTAGTTTCTCAGTCTGGAGTGGGAACCTACCGTGTGCGTGTTTAACAAGGTCCCTAGAGCATTCTGTTGCACATCAATATTTGAAACCCAGTTTATCCGATAAACACAGAAATGTGCACAAATAAATAGGTACCAATATGCCTTTTCTAAAGGCATAGACATAAAAGGAGCTAAAAAAGGGCATAGGGAAATAGTGAGAGTGGTCAAGAGAGAGAGAGTTGGATGAATACAGTATAACTCCTTATGAATCTTGTCTTCTAGCTTCAATTTCCTCTTCTCTTCAGTCCATTTTCCTTATGGCCAGAATAGCTATTTTTCTAAACCACAAATATGCTAACATTCTTCTTTGTTTAATTTTTTTTCTTTTTTACGTGGGCAGGCACCAGGAAACCAACCCGGGTCTCCTGCATGGCAGGCAAGAACCTTGCCTGCTGAGCCACCATTTCACCCTTAAAAAATTTTTATAGTTTTTTTCATTACATGTGAAACAAAGTCTAAATTACTAATCAGGACTTTTAGTTGGGACCCTTCCCAACAACTCAGCCCCATTTCTTCCCTTATGTGATAAACTCTACCCAGACTTGGCTACTTCCCATTTGCTAAACAAACATCATAGTCTTACATGCCTGTGCCTCACTTTAAGCCTTCTTCCTGAAATGCCTTTCTCTTAACAAAGATTGATATATTCATACTTTAATACTAAGCTAACTCTAAGTTATTGACCTGTTCTGATACTATCTAATCTTTTTAGATGAAAGATTAAGAAAACCTACTTCACAGATCAATACATGCAGTTCTTTGGGGGTAAATTTTCATGCTAAATCATCATTCAAGGGGATTACTAAGAGGTAATAATGTTAATCAAAACTATATACGGGGGGTGCGAGGGTAGCTTAGGGGTAGAATTCTTACCTGCCATGTAGGAGAGCTGGGTTTGATTCCCGGACTCTGCACTTCCCAAACAAAGAAACCAACAAAAACAAACAAACAAAAAATTCAACAAATGATGCTGCAATAACAGGATACTCACATGGAAAAAGAATGAAATGTGACCCCGCCACACAGCATACAAAAAAAAAAAAACACACAAAACAACCCACAAATATATATGGCACATAGGAGTCATACTGAGATTTTTACTCATCAGATTTGATAATGATTAATATGTACCATAAAATTGTACAAAACAGAGTCTCTCTTTCCTACTTTTTTTCCTTCTTCTTCTCTTTTTTTTTTGTCTGCTGTATGTCACATTTCATTCTTTTTCCATGTGAGTATCCCATTATTGCAGCACCATTTGTTGAATTTTTGTTTATTTTTTGTTTGTTTGTTTGTTTTCTGGAAAGTGCATAAGCCGGGAATCGAACCCAGGTTCATTCCTGCTTTCTGATGCAGACTCTCAGGGACTCTGAGTGCACATTCAGATTTTAAACAGGTTAATGCTCTATTTTTTCCTGGGGAAAAAAAACATTTCTCTGCACACATGCAAACTACATCCATGAATTTTGTAGCTGATAGAAGATAATCAGGACTTTGCAGTTTTTTTCCAACATTTCATTATAAACATTTTTGATACAGGAGGAAAAACTGAAAGAATTATCTAGTGAACATTCAGATAACTACTGCCTCAATGCCATAATTGGTAACATTTTGTGGTGATTGCTTTATTACATACCCATATGTGTGGTAAAAAATTTGGCCTTCTCCAAAGAAAAGTTTCTGGCCTTTTCTTTGTCCCCAGCTCTTGGGGGATGACCTCTAAACCCTTTGGAATTTTCTGAGTGATAGGAGTGTCTTTATTATTCATAGTGGATTAGGCTACATCTGGTAGTTTATACTAACAAGGTGGCTCAGTGATGGGCTAGACACAACCAGTGGTCTTAGGGTGGGCACTGGCCATGTCAGAGAGACTAACCATATAATTTAGGGTGGAAGCTCTGAATCAGGAGACATCAACCTACCTGGAGACTGAGTTCAGCCCGGTGGGCAATCAAATCAACCAGTTATGCCTACGTAATGAAGCCTTAATAAAAACTGTGGACATGGAAGCTTGGCGGAGTTCCCTCGCTTGGAAAAACTTCACACCTAGGTGACACATAATGATGTGCAGGGAAGGTAATGCTACCCTGAGGAAGCTGTGCATTTAGAATCCTCCTAGACTCTGCTCTATGCATCTCTTTGGCTGTTTCTAATTTGTATCTGTTTTCTTTAATGATACTGCACAAAAGCAGTGGGTTCTCTTCCAGATGTGCATAACAGCTAATCCCTGACCCCCGGGGTTTTAATACTGCGAGCAGGGCTCTTCCGGATAGCACAGCCTGCCTGACAGCACTGCCAAGGAGAAACATGTCTCTCCATGTTAAGATGATTTTTGTGCAAGCACACTTTGCAAAGAACTGGAGGAATCTTCCCCAAACTAGTTTAAAGTGGGAATGTGAGTTAGAGCTTTCATGAGTAAAGGGGATAGGGGTAAATAAACGAAGTAATGTCCATGTGATTCATTCTTGTCAGGTCAACAATGACATTGTATCTTTGTGAGGAGGGCGTGAACAATTTCTCAATCCTGTGTTGCCTTAAGGACATCTTATTGCTCCAGCATCAGTGATTAGATTTAGATATCGACGTGCAAGTTCTTACATGCAATGTCTTGTGACTCTTTTCTTAGCTGGTCCTCAGGAATGTCAAACTTTCGTCTTGTGAGGAGGAAGTCACTGATTCATTGGGCTATAGTTATTCTTAATGCTATTCTGTCATCTTACTTCTGTAAGCAGAACTGAGAAGTTCTGGTTAATATCCTGGGGACTAAGTACAAAGAATAGATTGTTAAACTCAGCAAGGGCAAGCAATTTTTCCAGCTATCAGTTTCAAAGAGAGAAAAACCTTATTGCTAGGCATGAAGCAGGATATCAGATGGCCTATTGGCCTAAAAACCTGTCTCCTTAAACTGTGGTAGTTGTGATAGTTTTATAGTATCAAAAGATGGGCAGATTTTAGGATAATGAGCACAATGGCTGGTGATGATGATATTAGAGATGATCTAATAATTGAGCTCACGCAGATTGAGCACATGCTTAGTAAAGTTTACACTTCTGCATATGTCAGGTGGGCCCATTTTGGTTAGATCCAGCTTCGTTTATCAAGATAGCTTTGGCATTGGGGTGGGTTAGTTCTGGGAAGACTCAAGACTCTTTATTAATAAATATTAGGGGCTATCTTTAGTGATTATAAGAACTTAAAGTTGAAAAACCAGATAAAAGGGGTACTAGTGAGGGTCATTCACAAGCTTTTTATATCAAAAGAACACAAGATAAAGGCTCTATGGTTATACAATCATTATCAAAGATTAAGGCAACTAGAGTATGGTTGAGCAATTTCAAGTATTTCCTTCTGGCTATTCTAGTACACTAGGAAGTAAAAAAGAAATATCTAAATAATGATTCAATAATCATAATCATTTGTTAATTCCTAACTTCTTTTTTTTTTTTTTTTCACATGGGCAGGCACATGGGCAGGACCCGGGTCCTCTGGCACGGCAGGCAAGCATTCTTACCTGCTGAGCCACCGTAGCCCACCCAATTCCTAACTTTTTGATTACAGGAATAACCCATATCCATGAGTATAATAGCTTTCAATGAGTTCTGCAAGTCTGTCTAGCAAATTTCTAGTGGCTAGTTTTGAGAAGCCCCTGCACTTAAGTCGGTATCAGAAGTGAGGGTGATCTTCCATGGACTCTTCACCCTAATTCTGTAGGTGGATCTTAGCTTTCTACAGTTGGAGTCAGAAGTTCTGAATAGGCTTCGAGGCCTAGTGGTTTTGCTAAATCTGACTATCTCCCTTTTGTCTTTTCATCGGCCCACCCATTACTCCATCTCACTTTCAAGGCGTTTCAAGGAAAGTTGCGAACATCAGTATACTTCAGATCCTTTCACTTGGTAATACAGAATATTAAGACTTCTGTCTGAAAGCTGGCAATTCAAGTATATGCATGTATCTCCTACCAATAACACATAATATCTACAGCATAATCTTAAACTGCATGTGGTTTGTCTCCTGTCAAAAGCATGGTTATGTGTGTAAGATTTGAGCAAGCTCACCTATTTCTCTGGTTTCTCACAAAATTCATCTCTCAAATCACATCACCAGAAACCAAAGTATTGTTAGCACTGTTTACTTAGGTACTGCAGGTATTTCTTAAAAAAATAACGTGATACTATGCCACTAGTATTAACATGAGGTCAATATAAGAAAACTACTGGATGGCCTACACTTCTTCAGCTCCTATAGACCTCTGGTCAAACTCAGTTCCCTTAGTATGACTTATTATCCTTAATCTAAGGGTCCAAGGATATTGTCTAGTTGAGATTCAACACTCTCGTTAAGTAAGTAATGACTGTTTAGAGATATGCTCCTTGAAGGTGCATCATTGGAGGGCCTGAGAATAATGACATAGCTATAGTGACATAGGAGTAGGGGAAGAGAAGATAGGGACAGGGCTTGTAAATTGATAAATCAAATGTTAGAATATTATTTACTGTGATATTAACAATCAGAAGCACTAAAAATGGGAATGGTTAAAAATAGGGAACACTTGGGAACTGGACTGGAGAGAGGAATTTTGTGGTAGGAAACTTAATTTTCATCATAAACCCTTGTTTAATAATAATAAGCATAATCATGAACATAACGATTATGTAGTGCTTATTGTGTTTTATGCATTCTCCTAAGCAAGCTCTTAAGATTTGTTTTATATAAAATTCTTTCTTAAATGCTACATTACATCTAATTTAATTTTCATTTAATTTTTCTAAAAGTTCTATATGGCAGGTACTGCTATCATCATTATATAGATATGGAAACTGAGTCTCAATGCAATTAATTAATGGGTCCTCTTTTGGTTTGTTAAGGCTGCCATAATTCAATATGCCAGAAATGGAATGAATGGCTTTTAAGAAGGGAATTTATTAAGTTGCAAGTTTACAGTTCTAAGGCTATAAAAATACCCAAACTAAGGCATCCAGGGAAAGATACCTCGACTCAAGAAAGGCTGATGGGTCTGAAACACCTCTGTTAGTTTGGAAGGCACATGGCTGGCATCTGCTGGTGTCTTAGGCTTCTGGTTTCAAATAGCTTCCCCTGGGCGGGGGTGGGGGCGTTTCTGCCTTTCCAAACCTCTGGTCTCATGTGCATCTGCTCTCTCTGTCAGCATGCCAAGCATCTAAGCTTCCTTCAAAATATTTCTCCTTTTAAAGGACTCCAGTAAATTAATCAAGATACATCTAATCAAAACATTCACACCCACAATTTGGTGGGTCATTCTCCGTGGAAGCAATTCAAACGTTTCCACTCTAAACAATAGATCTGTCCTCACATGATTGGATCAGGATTAAAATATGGCTTTTCTGGAGTACATAATAGTTTCAAACTGGCACAGGTCCCATAATTTGAACTGAAGAAGTTTATTTTGAAGTCCAGGCTCTTCCCTGTAACATCTTAATAATGCTTTGTTAAAGAAAAATTATCCATGAGATAAGTTGTTTTGAATCTTCAGTACCAGGAAAGCTTTCTCTCTTCCAAAGAGCTGGTAAACTTTCTTTTATAAGATTACAAAATCTTGATAAGGTCTTATGTAAAGCCCCTTTTCTGTTATATTTTGGAAGCCCAGTTATCAATATATTGCTCAAATAGTAAAATGATTTCACTTTTATATTAGTTTCTGGTCTCACTTTTTATTTATACTTTGTGCACATAAGCAAAATGATCAAATAAATAAATAAGCAAGCAGACAAATGTGACAATAAATTATTCCCTTGCACAATTGTCTGCTTCTACTTTGATAAGTTTATTTTAAACCCTGCACCTTTCATAATTTCTGGCATTGCCATGACTTCTGTAACAGTGTTTCCTGAAGATTCAAAATAGCCATCCATTCTTTCACTAATAAGCATTTATGTGGCATTAAAAATGCAGTGAGAAAATCTTTATTCAGGGTCCATTAAAGTTGATATCTCATTTGCTTTGCACCAATCAGGGGTTTGCAAATCTGTTGGATTCTAGGTGGGAAGCCTCATATTATCGAGGCAGTGCCTGTCTCTCCAGAGGCATGACGAGATCACGGAATTTATATTTTCTCTGAAGATTAATGCTTCCTACGTATTATAAGAACATCCACATCTCATTGTGACCCCATCAATTTTGAACATTCAATCTCTTTTAAGAATTTTATTCTTCAACATTCTAATGTATTGCTGTGCCTCAAAGGAATATCAAGATGTGACTTTGGTCACACAGCACTAGATCTCAGAGCAGAGCAGTCAGAAAAAAATAGGGTCAAGCTCCAGAGTGAGATCCACCTGCAATTAAGGCTGATCTAACTGATCATCTCTGGTGTCAAGTAACTCTCATAGCAAAACTAGTTATCACATTGGATTAGAATTTTAAAAAATCATCTTACGTTTATACATCCTGCTGTAAACTATGGTGTATTTTTCCTTCCAAGGATTGATGGATTTTTCAATTTTTGGAAACAAAGTAAGCTATGAAAATGCTTTGTATTCAAGCTAAAAAACCTGTTAAAGAACATTTAGATGTACCTGAATCTACATCAGAACAGTCAAAGTAAAAGTCCCCTGTTATTTCTGTAGTACCAGCTCCCAGTGGAGTTGAAAGTATGATGTGAACAACTGCACCCTATTTCATAGGGTTTCCTACCTTAGCTAGGAAGAGCATGTTGCTGTTCTGAGCACATTAAAAGGAGAGAGTCTCAGAACTGGAAATAAAAAAAAAAAAAAAAAAAAAAGAGTTTGCTGTGATATTATTAAAGCAAATGGTCACTTTAGAAAAGTATGATTGGTTAATAAAATGAACTAATTAAGCATAGCTTGGTAGATAAAATGATATGACTGGAATGATCACCATTAAATTGTACAGAGTTGTTTGGCTACTTACTAGGAGGTGAGAATAGAAAAAGGGGATTATATTTCTGAATTCCCACCAACATTGTTGAGCTTTTCCTGAGCCCTGTGGTCCTGAAAAACATCAATGGTTAAAGAAACTCCCCCCAAATTTTGTGCTCTGGAAACTGCTTGCTGCAAGGAACCACCATTCTCCGCATAACTTAGGTAAGATTTGTGGATGTCCTCTTTGTTTACCTATGGCAAGATCAGACAAGACCATTCAAATTCCCATTTTTTTTTTGCCTTATAAATGAATTTTTCTCCCCCATGATAAATTAAGAAAAAACATGCTTTTACTCAAAAGCTCTGGTTAAGTTTTTGTCCTTCCTCAGACCACTGTACTTTGAGTCACCCCAGTCTAAGCTAGCATACATTCCCTCCTTAAGGACTTCACCTGAGAATAGGCTGATCTCAATGTAAAATGTTCTCTGATGTACTGTCTAAGCAGGCCCCTCCATCAGTTCATCCAGTCCACACTTCCCCATATACAGAGCCTCGTTTGCTCCTCCCTATAAACAAAATAAAACCAAACCAAACCCACTTTTCTAAACTTTGAGATGTTTAAGAGTCCTTGTTCAAAGCATTCTCCCAACTACAATAGTTCCTTTCCTTCCTCTTTCCAAAATCCTTTCCGATAAAGTCTATTCCTACCTAAGTCTGGATTAGTTTTTATTTGAGCCTACCCTACATAAACTCCTGTTTTGGGATTTAATTCTACTTACACGAACAACACTTCTGTAAAGCATATTTATTTTTCCCATTTTACAGAGCAAAAAACCAAGAATCAGGGACGCGAAATAACTTGGTACATTCAGACAGGGTTGGTAGAACCAATGTTCCAACTAAAATCTCACTGCAGAGCCTGACATCTTTTTCTTACATTGAGGGCTATTTGTAGTATTAATTCAGTCCTAAATTTAGGAAGACATAAATAGTGCATAAATTGTTTGGCCCAGACTAATAAATATAAAAAAGTAAAATAAAGTAAAACATCCCAGTGAAACTAATTTGTGCATGGCATACTAGTCCATGGAGAGATTATATTAGCTTGGTGGTTTAGTTTACCTAGTTCTACTTAGTTTACTAGTTTACCAGGCTTACTTGGCTTGGTAGTTTGGTTTACATTGAAGAAAAGGGCTATGGTGTCCCTTTATTTTTTTTTTTGTAAATGAGACACAAAGAAGCATCAGGTTCTTTGGGTACCTATAGAGTAAGGTATTTGGATATAATTTGAAGGTCAATTGAAATTCAGTGCCTGAAAATAAATTAATAAATGAATTGAAGGATATGAAGTGTTAAAATAGAGGAGAGACAAGATTTGAGTTATAATAATAATAATAATAATAAAGACTTGTTTTGGCTACAGCGTAGAGTAGGGGCTGAGTGGGACAGAAGACAAACAGAATACTTAGTGAGATGGTTATTGTCATAGAGCAGATGCCATGTGATAGTCAGATAGATTATGGTGGAGGAAGTAGAAATGGAGAGAAATGTCATGGCATACATTTTAGACATATAGAACTAATAAAATTTATTGATGGGTTACATCAATGGGGTTGCATCAAGGGTACCAGAAGGAAGGAATCAGGGATGACTTCTGGGTTTTTGGCATGAGCACCTGGGTGAATGAAGGCACTACACAATGAGATGGAAAATCCTGAGATTAGAACAAGTTTGGAGATGTAAATCAGAAGTTTCATTTTGGATATAATAAATAAATCTATTGATTCTCAATGACATATGAAAAAGAATTTGAGCTATTTTAATCTATTTTTCATGTCACACATATGTGTAAATATGTATAAAGTAGAGCCACAAACTTCATGAATTAGCTTTCTGCTTACATTTCTATGAACGACTCTTGTGTTTTAAGTTAAATCTAATACCCCAATTAAGTTTGTATACATCAGGAAAAGATCAATCCTTGGAAAACATTATTTTTCAGTTTATTAAATATAAATGCACTGATTTGTCCATTGAAGAGCAAAGGAAACTAATTCATGAACTTCTGAATGCAAGGGATATAAATTATATTTATTATTTTTCCCATACTTTTATAAAACAATGCTCCATTAAAAATATTTGTAGAATGAAAGATCATTTGCATATCTTATCCTCTCAATTAGACTGTAAACTTTTAAAAAATATTTTGTATTGTGAAATATAACATATATACAAAAAAGCAACGAATTTCCATATCTTTTAACAAGTAGTTATAGAACAGATTTTAAAGTTTGGTATGGGTTACAGTTCCACAATTTTTCATTTTTTCTTCTAGCTGCTTCAAGACACTGGAGACTAACAGAAATACTAATATATTGATTCAGCAGTCATACTCATTTGTTAAACTCTTTCTTCTCTGTTATACTTTTCCTCCTCTTTAAATAACATACACACATAAAAGCAATAAATTTCAAAGTATTTCACAACAACTGGCTGTAGAACAGATTTCAGAGTTTGGTTACAATTCCACAATTTTAGGTTTTTATTTCTAGCTGCTCTAAGGTACTGGAGGCTAAAAGAAATAACAGTATAATGATTCAGCACTCATACTCATTTGTTAAACCTGACCTTCTCTGTGTAACTCCAGCATCTCCTTTGATCTTTCTCCCACTTTTTAAGGGTATTTAGGCTATGTCCATTCTAACTTTTTCATGTTGGAAGGGGCTGTCGACAATATGGGATAGGGGGATGGAACTAGTTGATATTCTGGAAGGGTTGGCCCCTCTGCTTTTCAGGACTTATCTGGTCCAAGGACCCATCTGGAGGTTGTAGGTTTTGGAAAGTTACCCTAGTGCATGGAACCTTTAAATCTTGTATGATGCCCTAGGTGTGTTTTGGGATAGGCAGGAATGGTTTTGGTTGGGGATTGGCAAGTTATGATAGGTAGCAATGCCTAACTGAAGCATACATAAAAGCGACCTCTAGCGTAGTCTCTTGACTCTATTTGAACTCTCTCAGTACTGATACCTTATTTTTTTATGCTTCCTTTCCCTCTTTTTGTTAGATGGCATTACTGACCCCATGGTGCCAGGGCCAGGGAGACTTCCAGCCCTGATGTCATGTCCCATGTGGGGGCAGGGGGAGGGTAGTGGTTTAACATTCAGAATTGGGCTTAGAGAGAGAGAAGCCACATCTGAGCAACAAAAGAGGTCCTCTGGAGGTGACACTTAGGCATACATATAGGTGGGCTAAGCTTCTTTACTACACACATAAGCTTCACAACAGCAAACCTCAAGATCACGGGCTTGCCCTATTGATCTGGGTGTCCCTAATGCTTGGCACAGTATCCAGGGTTTCCCCAGCGGTAAAGTTTAATAGTTTCATAATTTTCTCCCATCCCCAAAGGGACTTTGCCAATACTTTTTGATTATCTGAGATCTATCCAGGCATTACATTAAGCTATACAGGATTTAAAACTCTCATTCTTATTCTGGGCACCCTGTGTTTGGATTGTTTAAATAATCTATCCAGACAGGTTGAGTTAGATTATGTGCTACAAAAAAATTAGGTTCTGGACATCATAAAACTTTCTTCCTTTGGTCTCAAAGAGTAGGTGAAGTTCTAAAATACAGGGAGTGTCTTTCTTACCCCTATATTCTGAATTATCTTAATCCCACCCCAATCGGCTTTATTCTTATCTCTAAATACCAGATTATATATATATAAAATAACCCCTCAAAATCCAGAAATAACAATTACTACTCCAGAATAAATGTGACAGCTGTAAGAGCTTACAATCTATGCCCCAGTTTTCTTGTAAATATTTTTTAAATGGGAATATACAATATTTACTTTTTTCTTTCTGGCTTATTTTGCCTCACCAAATGTCCCAGAGGTCCATTCACATCATTGCATGCCTCACAACTTCATTTCTTTTGGTAGCAACACTGTGTTCTATGATATGTTCACACCATTGTTTGCCAATTACTTCTCAATCAGTGCATCTTTGAGCTACCTCTATCTACTGGTAGGCTGTAAACTTTTGACAATAGGAAAAAAACCAAAGTCTTATGCTTCTCAGAATCCACCCAGTAACTATGAGTATGGGATAATCAAAGAAATTAAGATTTTGGATTATAGAAGATATGAGCATAAATTCAGCCCACTGCTTTTCTTTTGATTTTGAACAAGTTTTTACTTAGCCTTGACACATTTACATGCTTACATGTATAAAATCTAGTAAAATAATATTTATTTTCATGTGGTTGATGGGAGGATTAAATAAGCTAGGCAAAAGCCTAACATGGTTCTTGGCATATATTGAAAAGCTCAGTAAATGTTAGTTTCCCTTCCCTAAGCATAGTTCTATTAACAGTCTCAATAAATAGTTGCCAAATGGATGAATGACAGTATCTTTAGAATATCACTTACCATTAATTCCTAATGGATTTTTCATTTTTTTTTTTTGTCAAAAGGACACTGTCAACCCTTTGCTATTTGGTGTTAATAGCCATATAGTCCCATAGATCACAAAACCATAGTTAATGTCTGTTGCTATTATCAATCAGTACAGCTGAACACAAGCCCACAGAATATAATTGAGTGAGATTAATTTTAATATCTGAAATGTGAACATTAGCAATCGTGGGAATGGGAATAAAATTGTCCCCATCACAAGTTAAATTACTACTGCTGTTAATAAATTTTAAAATAGCTGAGTTTGAATTTCCACTTGTATCTTTCAAAATGATCTTTGTATCTTCCCATTGTCCTCTAAATAGACACTTATGCAGAATTTCCTCTCAGATTGTACTTAAAGCTAGAAAGTAGCTGAAAAATTGTTTTTCTTTGAACTATTTATACTAATAATCATTAAATTTTAAATGAGAATTAGAGGAACTAAAAATACTGCATCCCTCAAATATTGTCTTTGACATTGTATTTGTATGATTATTCTCCCATTGAATTGTTAATTTATAGGTACCCTTGCTATCAAATATTATGTCATAATTCTTGCACACTAATTAAACTTTGGGCTCTGAGTTTTTTCCTAAGGTTTTTCTGATTTTTTCCTAAGGTCTTTCTAGCTTCCATAGGGATGGTTTTCTTTTAACTTCTAACCAGTCAAAAGCATTCAACTCTTCTCCTAATAACATTCGCATATGTAGAGCCCTGTAGACTCTTCTTCATTCTACCATTACTTAAGGAAACTAGGTTTGTATTTTAATACATTCCCCCTCTCATAGAAAATCAGAATATATTCAAGTTACATACAAAGGAGAAAAGACTTGGTGAACCAGGATGTAGAATCTTTGGTCCATGAGAAATTCTAGATTCCAAGTGTTTAAAAAGCACTTCAGCATCCCTCTGGTGGTTTAGGAAGTGTCTAACTTCAGTATAAAGTAGCTAGTTCTACAGGAAAAGGTAAATATGTAAAGGGTGTATTGCTAGCAATAGGGGACAGAAGAATGTCATTAATATACTGGTTGATTTAATTTAAAAAATACAGGGAAAACCCTCAGGAAGGATAGTTCTAATAGATAAAATAATTTTTATGGCTAACATATTAGTTTGGAAGATGCCGGAGAGAAATATACCAGAACTGGAAGGGTTTTTGACAGGAGGAATTTAATACATTACAAGTTTACAGTCCCAAGGAAGTGATAGTGTCCAAATTAAGGCACCCATAAGAGGTTACCTTCACTCAAGAAAGGCTGATGTGTCTGGAACAGCTCTGTTAGCTGGGAAGTCATGTGGCTGGCATCTGCTCCTGGGTTCCATTACTTTCAGCCTCTGTTCATGTGGGAGTTCTTCATTTTGCTTCTCTGGGGCTGGCTTTCGTCTCTTGCTCTCTCCAGGTTCTGGCTTGCTTAACATCTCACGGTGATGTCTGCTGGGCTCCAAGCATTTGTATCAGCTCTCTCTCTCTGTCAGCTCTGTTGTTTCTGTAGGCTTTCTCTCTGTTGGCTCTGAGGTTTCTTTGGTTTTTGGCTCTCTCCAAAATGTTTCCTCTTTTAAAAGGAATTAAATTAATCCAGTAAATTAATCAAGACCCACCTGGAACGGGTGGAGTCATATCTCCATCTACTCAAAGTCCACCCACAACTGGGCATGTGGTGATAATCTAATCAACTTTCACTACAGTGTAGTTTTCTATACTGTAGAAACACTGTAGTTTTTAACTACAGTGTAGAATCAGGATTAAAAGAAATGGCTGCTCCCACAAGATTGGATCAGGGTTAAACATGGCTTTTCTGGGGTACATAATGCTTTCAAACTAGCTAATTTGAGATAAAGGAATTAAAATAGGATTGGGTGTCAGGGTGTATGTGCACTAATAGAGAGTGGAGGCCATATAAGGCTTACCTGTTCAAGGAGGGGTGGCAAATAATGAGAATAGTAAAGATACTTTCTACTTCTTAAAACCTGGCCCTATATTAGGTAAAATGAATATTTGTTTTAATTTCTTTTATAATGACATGGGAAATTATAACCAAAGAGTGGACCCTGGTTATATTCTGAAACTTGGAAAAATACATTCAAGCCACCAAAAAATGAACATATCAAATATGTTTCAGCATATTAATAGAACAAAGGGCAAAAGTTATACGATTATTACAGTAGGTAGTAAAAAATGGGGAAAAACCCCTCCATTTTTGATATAAGCAAGATAGTAATAGAAATATACTCTCTTAATTTAAATGGAAAGAAAGATTCTGTGTATTGTCAATACCATGCTTACTTGAGGATCACCAGTATTAGTGTAAGGTGCTAGTTCAGAGCACGGACACTGGGCTGGACAGCCTGGGGTTGAATTTAGCTCTGCCACTGATTAGCTGGGTGACAAGTTTCTCCTCCTTGTTGCCTCAGTTTCCTCTCCTGGGAGTTAATAATATTAACTGTCTCAGAAGGTTGTTATAGGGGATAAAAGGAATAATTCATGTAAAGTATATAGAACAGTATATACTGACATACAGTAACTGTCATATACTTGTCAACCATTATCATTCTAGAATATTACATGGATATTTACCAGAGACAATACTCATTGATATAAACTAAAAATACTAGTTATTACAAAACCTAATTAAAGAAAATGAAAGTTATAAATTAGTGAGGAACCAAAATTATCATTATATCAGATCATAAAATTGTTAATTTGTGGAGTTATAAAAGTATCAACTGGAAAACCTTAACAAAAATTAAAAGAACAGGGCGGGCCATGGTGGCTCAGCAGGAAAGAATGCTTGCCTGCCATGCCAGAGGACCTGGGTTCGATTCCCGGTGCCTGCCCATGGGGAAAAAAAAAAATTAAAAGAACAACAGATGCAACAAATAGAAAACAAATAACAAGATGGTAGATTTAAACACAACATATCATTGTAAATGGCATTAATCTTCTGACTTAAAGTCAGAGATTATGAGATTGGATAAAAAGCAAACACAAACCACATACTGTGCATAAGAAATCCACTTTGAATAAAAAAACACAAAGAGGTTAAAAGTAATTAGGTGGAAAAAAAGAGAAATGTACCATGAAACACTACCCAACAAAAGCTAGGGTGGCTGTATTAGTATCTGACAAATTAGATTTCTATCTGAAATCTTGTCCTGAATGTTGGTCCATAATAATAGGGTCATTTAATAGTGATAAAGTAACCAATCTATTAATAGAAGATAACTATTATAAACATGTGTGCATCTAATAAAAGAATTTTAAAGTGTACACACCAAAAATTAGTAACAGTGAAAAGAAAAATTCAAAAATTCAAAAACATTTTTGGAGACTTCATCATCTCTTTCTACTTGATAGATGAAGTAGACTAAATATCAGTAAGAATATGAAAACTTTGAACAACAGCATTAACCAATTTGATCTAATTGACATTTATAGAACATGCCATCTGGCCACAGAAGGAACTATATTCCTTCCAGGTACAAACAAGATACTGACCATGATAGACCTTATTTCATGTTATAAAACAAATCTCAGCAATTTTAAACAACAGAAATAAAACAAATATGTTCTGTTAAAACAACTAAAAGAGAAATCACTAACAAATATAATTGAAAAATCCCAAATATTTAGTAATTTAGACAACTTACTTACAGATAACTCACAGGATAAAACAGAACACACATGAGAAAATTTTTCAAACAATTCATCTGATTGAAAATGGAAACGTACTATATATAAAAAAATTTGTGATGCAGCTAAAACAGTAATTTGAAGGAACTGATAGTATGAAAAACTTACAGCTGACAAGAGGAATGGTCTCAAAATGATGATATGGATTTCCATTTAAGAAACTTGAAAAAGAAGAATGAATTAAGTCAAAATCAGCAGAAGGAAATAAATAACAGTAATAACAGAAATTAGTGAAATAGAAAGTAGATGAATAATGGAGAAAGTCAGTTAAACCAAATATTGGTTTTTGAAAAAAAAGAAAAAAAACAAGTTCAGTGAAAGAAGTTTAGCAAGATGATGGGGCACAAATTATATAATAAATGTGAAAACTGCAGACCCCACAGATGGTAAATGGATAAGGATTTATTGTAAACATCTTTATGCCAACAAATTTCAAACTTAGATGAACTGTAAAAATTCTGTGAAAGATGCAATCTAACAAAGTATATTAGAAAAGAGTTAGGTAATGTAAAGACTTGTATCCATTTTAGAAATTGATTTTATAGTTAAAAACATTCCCAGAAAGAAAATTCCAGACACAGACAGCTTCACTGGCAAATTCTACCATATATTTTCTGAAGTTTTACCAATTTTACACAAATTCTTTCAGAATATAGAATAGGAAAAACATTTCCTAACTTAGTTTGTGAGGCCAAAACCAAACAAAGTATTTCCAAGAAAATAAAATTACAGACCAATATACTTTTTAATCATAGATGCAAAAATCCTCAGCAATATGTTAGCAAATCAAGTCAAGCAATAAATTAAAAGGATAATAGTTATAACTGAGTGGTAGTTATCCTGGGAATATAAGGGTGGCTCAAAATTTGAAAATCATTCAGTGTAATTATTCATACTAACAGATTAAAGAAGAAAAACTACATAACCATCTCAGTAATTTTAAAAAGAGCATTGTTAAAACTTAATGCACATCCATAATAAAAGTTCTCAGGAAATTAAGAATAGAAACTACTGGTTTGAAGCTATTATGTACCCCAGAAAAGCCATGTTCTTTACTCCTCATTCAATATTGCTGGGTGGGATCCTTCTGATTGTTCCCAGGGAGATGTGACCCACCCAAATAACTTCTGATTAGATGGTTTCCATGGAGAAGTATCTCCACCCATTGGCTCTGTGAACTCTGTCAGTTCTAAAGAAACAGAATCCACAGAGCCAATAGAGCTAACACAGCTAGAGACCTTTGGAGATGCATAAAGAAAATGCCCCTTGGGGAAGCTGTTGAAGAAGCCTGGAGAGAAAGCTAGCACATGTTGCCATGTGCCTTTCCAGCTGCAAAAGAAACCCAAATATCATCGGCCTTCTTGAACCAAGGAATCGTTCTGCCTGGGTGCCTTAGTTTGGACATTTTTATAGACTTGCCTTAACTGGGATATTTTCATGGCCTTACAAGTGCAAACTTACAACTTAATAAATTCCCTTTTGTAAAAAACCATTCTATTTCAGTATACTGCATCTGTCAGTTTTTAAACTAAAACAGAAGGGAACTTCAACTTCATAAAGGGCATTTAGTAAAACCTATGGCTATCTTAATGATGAAGGACAGACTACTTTCTCTGTAAATTAGGGAGAAGGTTAAAAAGTCCACCAGCACACACACACACAACAAAAAGAAAGTCCACTAGCATGTTCAAAATTATATTGAGGTGCCAGCCAATGTAATAAGGCAAGCAAAGAAATAAAAGTCATAGATTGGAAAGAGTTATAAATACTGTTACTCACAGATGACATGATTGTTTACATAGAAAATCTAACAGAATGTACAAAAAGCAAATTAAGCAACACCATAGGATCCAAGAACAATATACAAAAATTTATTATACTTCTCTACACTGATGTTAAATAAATGGAAATTTTAATAAAAATAATACCATGCACAATATCATCTCAGATTTGAAATATCTAAGGATAATTTGTGACAAAATATGTACAGGACATGTGCACTGAATACACTGCTAATAGAAATTAAAGAAGCTTTAAACAAATGGACAGATATACTGTGCTTGTGGAACAGAAGCCTCCTTATTGTTAGAATGCCAACTTGTCTCAATTTATTTGTAAAATCAATACAATCACTATAATGAACCAGCAGGAATTTTTGTATACATTGATACACGGCTTCTAAAACTTAAATGAAAATTAAAAATATTTAGAATAGTTCAAACAAATCAGAAAAAGGACAAAGTTGGTAGATTTATAAAACTGATTTCAAGAGGCACAATGAAATTAGGTATCAGGCTGCATGATATTGGTAAAAGATAGATTAATGGAGAGAAAGTCCATTAACAGACCATATGGCCAGCTGATTTTCAAGAAAGCTACCAAGGCAATTGAATAGGTAAAGGGTAATCTTTTCAACAAATTGTTCTGGGAAAATTGGACATCATATACAAAAATTTTAAAAAAGAACTTCAAACCCTTATTTCACTCATACCATATATAGACACATATCATATATCTATCTGTAAAAGGTAAAATACATAATAGCTTAACACCTACATTAGGCCAAGATTTCCTAAGTAGGAAACAAATAGTTTAAACTACAAAAATTGATAAATAGCATTTTATCAAAATTAAAAACTTTTGTTCTTCAAAATATTGTAAGGAAGATGAAAACAAGTAACAGGCTTGAAGAAAATATTTACAAAACATGTTGTATAAGTTGCATGCATTCAGAATATATAAAAAAGTCTTACAACTAAAAATGAGACAGAAAATTAAAAATGGGCAAGGAGATTGAACAGGAATGTCAACAAAGTTAATATATAAATGATAAATTAGAACATGAAAAGATGCTCAAAATAGCAATCATTAAGAAAACATAAATAAAAAACATAATGCAAATTGAACTATTACACACCCACTAGAAAAGCTACAGTCAAAATCCCAAGACTCAGTGAAGATGTAGAGCAAATGGAACTCTCATGCATTGCTGCTGGGAATCCAAACTGGTACAGCCACCCTGGAGAACAGTTTGGCATTTCCTCCATATACTTAATCATATGACCCAGGAATTTCACTCCAACTATTTACTCCAGAGAATTAAAGATGAAGGCTTCACAGAATATTGTACATGAATATTTATAGATGCTTTCTTTATCATTGTCAAACACAGGAATGAATGCAGATTTCTATAGAGTGCTGACTGGATAAAGACATTTGGATTTAGCCATTCAATGGACTAATATTGAGCAATAAAATGGAATGACACATGTAGAACATGGAAGAGTTAAAACAAAATAACATGAGAAATAAAATCTTATGTTCACCCAAAAATATTTCCACAAGTGTTCACAACAGCTCTATTCATCACTAGTTAAAAACTAGAAACAATCCAAATGCCCTTCAATCTGTGAATGGTTAAACAAATTGGGTATCTCCACACCATGGAATGACTCGCCAATAAAAAGGAATGAATGGTTGATACATGGTCAACTGGGATGAATTTCAGGGAACCATGCTGAATGCAAAGAGTCAATCTCAAAAGGTTATAAACTATAGAGTAGCTTATATATAGTTAATATATAAACTATATAATATCCTCTATGACATCCTTGAAATGACAACATTATACAAACTGAGAACAGACTAGTGGTTGCCAGAGGTGTGGAAGTATGTGTGAAGGAAGGAGGAAGTTGTGGCTCTAAGAGAGCAGCATGAGGGACCCAGGTGACAGGACTATTCTGTATCATGACTACAGTACTAGTCATGCAAGCCTACACATGATAACATAGCATAGAACTAAATATACATGCACACACATGCATGTGAAATTGGTGAAAGCTGAAAAAAATTTTTTGAAAGATTTTATCAATGTCAATTCCTTGCTTGTGATATTGTTCAGTTATGTAATCTGGGGGATATTGGGGAAAGTATATATAGGTTCTCTCTATATTGTTTCTTACAACTGCATGTGTATCTATAATTGCTTAAAAATAAAAAGATAAAAAGGTAATATGCTAAAAAAAGAAGCCAGATACAAAAGTTCACATACTGTATGATTCCATTTAAATGAAGTTCTAGAAAAGGCAAAATTATACTTACCGAAAGCAGATCAGTGGTTGCCAGGGGCTGAGAGTGGGACTTGACTACAAAGGAGGACAAGGAAAATTTCTATGTGATAATTGTCATATGACTATGTTCCTGTTTTAAATGCACAAAATTGTATGTTTCAAATTGGTATATTTTATTGTAAATTATTCCTCAGTAAATTTGCTATGTAATTTAAAAATAAATGTCAGTAGTCATGATATGAGTACATTGATATAATTATTCTTCTTATATTCCAAAAAATAATTTAAAACTAATGTATAAAAGCTCCCACTCAGAAGACTAACAGAGGAAAATTATAACAAGAACATATTTAAGAAATATGTGGGGACTATAAAAATAAACTGTAAAACTACTGAAGGAATCAAAAGAAGTTTAAAATATGTAACTGGGTATGTTATGTATTTGAAGGACAATATTCAATGTTCAAAAGATGTCAATTCTTTCCCAATTCATCTAAACATGATGCAATCTTAATTATAATCTCAATGAGATTATTTTTCTACAACTCTCTATAAAATATGCAGATCATTCCAGAATATGTAGCCATAAAAAGAATGAAAAACACAATACACCAATACAAAATTTAAGAAGGAAAGGGGACTTGCTCTTCCATGCGTTGAAATATATTATAAAGCTACAGTAATTAATACAGCAAGATAGTGGCACCAGAATAGATTGGCATGTCACTTGAACAGAATAAGTTCAGAAAAAGTCTAAGAGCAGATGTTAGAGTTTTAGATAGGAGAGAATGAAATGCCAGATTAACAGGCGTTACCAGTCTTAGAGCAAATGGTTAGTCATTCGGGTAAGAGAAGGTTATGTAAGAATCAAACTAAGTTTAGATTTTACACAAGGTGACGCAGGCAGGGAGAGGGGAGGGCCTCTGACACAAGCCTAAAATTGGTACCAAATCCTTAATGGACAGGGTCATTAAGATATAAAGCATAATTAAATGGGGGAAATCTTCTGCAGGAAGCTTAAATTAGTTAGACTATCTGGATAGGCTGTAACCTCTGGAGTATCCAGAGAAACAGGGGAAGGGTCTGCAGACTAGGCGTAGGTATATCGTGGCATTTTATTGTTTGGTGCGCAAGCCACCATTTTTCGGCTAGGTGGCTGTTCTAGCAAGATCGTGAAGAAATTCTTCTCCACAATCGGGTGAGCGTTTATTCTCTTTCAAGTATGGTGTTCTTTAACAAAGCACGCTCCTACTTAAAATGTGGTATTTCCAATTGTGCTCTTTCTAACAGTTATATTTTTACTTTCAACACATAATGAATTGAAATAAAATAAATTTTAATAAAAATTTAATAAATTTAAAATAAGTAATAAAAATAACCAATATTAAACCACAACACTTGCTATGTGAAGGTCAATACCACCATCAGAAAGATTTTGTAGCATTTTGACATAGACATAAATTTGTCCATTTCAAGTTAGCACAAGAAAGTTCTAGGAAAGACTATATATATTACGATCCCATTTTCTAAATAGACAGGCACTCTGTAGTATGTATATTCATTGAAAAGTTCTGTATGTCTTTTGAAGGTAGGATACAGTGACACAGGTCATCGTTGGCCTGGAATAGTCTCTTGTCCCAAAGTAATTATTAACAACATCCCTTTTCACTCTGAAAAGTATCTCAATTTGGATGATACATAATGCAGACATGCTAGTCATGTGATTTTTTTCACTTTCTTAATTATTTATATATATTCAATTAACTCTCAAAATGATTATAAAATATAATCTGTGGTGGGAAAAACAATGAAATACCTTATTCAGTGTGGGAGAAAGCAAAACGTTTATGGTCACATATGCTATTCCCCAGACAGGTAATGGGTTACATTATAAATTTAAGAGTTTATGGAAACATCTTATTTTGGTGTTTCCTTTCCACTGTTTGTTAGCCAATTCCTTGTTGAGAAGAGTTGCAGAGAGGTGGAATGACTTGCCTTCATGTGCTCAGTTTTAACAATTGAATCTTAGGAGGAAACCACTGTAAATACATTTCTAAATTAGTTTTGAAAGAGCTAAGTGCTTTTTCGTGAGAGAAGGAAAAGGACCAGTTCTGACCAAGAGAAAGTGAGATGGCAAAATCTCTAAAAGATTTAGGCAAAGGGCATTTAAATATTCACTAAACCATGACTGTTCAAAGGAAGGAGGAGATTGGAGGGGTGGAAGGCATGGAGGTTTCTCCAAAGGTTATTCTTTCTTGGGTAGAGGGCACTGTGGGAGAATCACAATATATTGGTGCCAACATATTTTTCTTTAAATACTTGGGTTTGTCTTAGAAGAGAAAGGTCATAGAGTTTTGGAGCAAAAATCATTATATGAGACAATGGGACTGCCAGCAGAATCTAGAGTTCCTAAGTAGGGCAGAAAGCTTGAATTATTTAAGGTCTAGATATAAGAGTTAGTATCAGCCTCTTGAGGTCAGTGGGATGGGAGACATGGTCCTTACTGCTTTGAATATGGTTAAGTCAGGATACCTCAGAATATTTCTGACCTTCAGAAAAGATCCATGATGACATGAAACCAATTCTTTAGAGAATACGAGTACAATTTAGCAGGAGCTGGTATTGCTGAATTTTAAATCATAAAATATACCAGCACATGCTTAGATATGAACTGAAAGGTTGGCTGGGATCAGTCTATAATATCCAAATAAGACTAGCTCAAAGCCCTAGTCTATGAATTGTGGAAAGGCCAAGGCTCTCCCATGAAGTCTTCAAATTCCCAAGAGAATTCTTTTCCCAAGTTCTTTGCTCTGATTCCTGCATCCATTCACTCTCCTAAGCATGCGCCTTTCCTTCACAGGTCCAGGCTTTTCTTTATCCCCCGCCCCACCTCCCACGTTACACACACAACTCACACACATTGTTCACAGAAGGCATTTTAAGGTGTGGCAGACTTCACTGAAAGTTTGGAGGAATTTACAATCAAATATCTTTTAACTAATTGTTGCACCCTCCACATTTTCAGATGTCTAAATTATTTCCGCTAATCCTGATCTTAGTTCTTGCCGTCTATTCAGTCTACCTCTCTTTTATCTCCTCTTTCTTCTCATCCTCTCTACCCTGCTTCTTTGTTTTCATAGATATTCTTATACAGTGCAGGATAGCTCCTTCTATTCCCTTCCCACAGGACTAATTTTTGGCTCCTTTTGTGAATCCAAAGTTTAAAATAACTGCTTTAATAAATTCTTAGACAAATGTGTCTTATTCCCCATTACCCATCTGGTTGTGGTGGAGATTTTTATTTTACAGTTATTGTAACTTGTTCCCAGTTTACAGAACTTTGTATACTTTTATAATGGGCATTTAAATAATTCATGCTGTATTTTACTAATTAGCCTATTATAATGACATCATTGAAGAGAGAAGGACGTTCACATCTTAACCCTGGCTGCTACTCATGCTTGTAGTAAGTCTAAGCATTTTGTGTATATTGAAAACTCCAAAGCAACATTGCTCCTCTGGTGGTACTGAGCCAAATTTTAGGCATCAGAGAAAGTTTGGGTAAGTAACTAACAGATGCTGAATAGTAGGTTCCTTACTATACCATATATGTCTTTTTATTTACACATTAGTTGGATTTATGAAAAGTGGAAAGAAGTTAAGAAATCATTCAAATCAGGATCTATATTCTCATGAGAAAAAAATAAGCAGAATTGATGTTATATTAGGTTGAAAGAAATGTTACATTGAAGTTGCTTTTGTTTGTTTTTTCTTTTTTGCCACATTTATTTATTGGAACAATAAAAAACAGATTTGGGGAAAATCAATGTGTACAAATCTGTATTTTCAAAACAAACAAAAAAATCAAAGTAAGACAGCGATCATTTGAGCCACAGAGTGAAAAAAAAAACCCTCACTCTTTATTCCACATTTTCTCTGTCATAGAAATGCTTGCGTAAGAAGCTGTCTTCATTTTCAGTTTTGTCCCAGGCTTAGCACATCCTGTAGTCTTGGCAGCCCTGTCAAATACCTCTTTTGACTACACTTTTTTTTATGATGTTGACAGTGATCCTTTCACCTTTTTCAATGGTTATTCATCTGAAGGCTTCCTCCTGACATTAAGTGGTGTTCCTCAGTAGGGAATCTACTGAACAGTAAAACAGCAGCAACAACTATAAACCTCGGATTCGGAATGCACATTCCTCAGAAGATACAAATAATACAGCAACCCTGGAGAGCTGAGAGGGAAAGGCCACCCCCAAATGGCCCCACACTCAGGGTGCTGCTAAACTGAGTCTCCTTCACCACCAGTGGAGCCCTGATGCCAGTACATGACCCCCAAAGTTTTGGTACGTGTTTAAATGATGTGTTTTCTCCTTCTGATGTAAATGCGTCTTTGTATTCCCCAATAAATAAATTATATATACACTAATTGACCACAAATTGGAAGGTGGAGACAGTTGATTTAATTCTTTCCACCACTCTGAGAGGACACTATCTTTACAACAAATACTTTGGCTTTTCTTCAATCATTTAATTTCTCAGATTTTAAGTAATGCCTGCCCTTGTCCTTCTCCAAATCTTGTCACCAATCTAAATTCAAAATATTGGAACTGGATAAGCAGGTGATGATGGCAGAAGATGTGTGTCCATCTCAACATCAGGCCAGTATACCTTGTAAGCTTCCAGTTTTGCTAACTCACAACTTGCAGATCATTAGTTTCCATCTAATGCAGAGCAGTCTGGTTTTGGTGTGCACTATACCTTTCCTCCTTTGATCTGCTTGTCAGTCATATGGTCTGTTTACTCACTTGGGCAATGATGGAGTATCATATAATACATCATATGAACCTAGGTTCACTTGGCATTTCAGGTTGGCTTCCTAAGAAGTAGATGCTGAGATGGAGGTTGGTGAGCAGAGTGCTTATTATGGGGTGCTCCGAGGATGAACAGTAGAAGAGGGGAAGAGCAGGCTTGGGCAAGGGAAGAGCTCTAATGTTGTTCAAGTGTCCAAGTGGGATAGCTCTTCAAAGTTATCCCAAGTTGAGGCAAGAAGGCCAAGCCTTTTGACTCCAGCATAGACTAATCATTGGATATGGGCTTTACCTGGAGGAGTCTGACCTCCGGCCAGGCAGTTTTGAGGCAAGTCTCAAAGACGGCTGACAGCTGAGGACAGTCTTCTGGCTGCATTCCCAACAGTGTGAGAAAAACCTCACTCCTGAAGATCTGGGTGGCACATCACAGTACCTATCACATACTTGGACTGTCCATCAATTTGACAGGCTTCTCTAGAGGAATGGATTATAGCTTTTTTTTTTTTTTCAAGAAGCAGTACCTCTTATTCCAAGCAATATCTTCCTCAAAATCTTTTATATGAAATAGATGAAGTCACCTGCATTTTCAGAATGTTCAAGAAATGACCCCTGAAATGCCTCCACAGATACCCAGATACCCCCAGGACACGACTGAAAACCTAGTAGAGAGATAGTTCTCAAACTTGACTGACCACTAGAATCAGCTGAGGAACTTTAAACAAATTAATGAAACAAAGATTCTTGGGCTTCACCCCTTGAGACTCTGGTTCAATAGGTCTTGGCTTGGGATGGATATAAATATATAGATATATGCATTTATATGTATACACATACATATGCACGCATGTGCACAAACACACACACATACGCTTCTATACCCTGTGACATTCTTCTAGATTGTTGTGCTCAGATAATAGCATTTTTACCAGTTATTTTTTTCCATTAGAAGAAAGAGTGTTTATCTGAAAATGAAAAAGATAAGGATATACCAATTGGGGGTGGGCAGGATAGGCTCCCTACTGTGTGACATCTCTCTGCTGTTCTTAATCTTCAGCTTCTTTATTCAGTTACATGTTGTTAAAGTTTATAGATTTGAGTTATTTCTGTTTCACTGATGGTTTTTTAAATAGGTACTTACTTTTCTGGCTCATTTGTCAGGTGTTGGGGGAAGAAAATTCTGTGATGACTCAGTATGTCATCTTCACACTGACTCCTTGGTATATGCAGCTCTAAATATTTTAAAAATACCAAATTCCTCCTAATGTGACACTCTCAACCAGTATTTTATAAGTGAGCCTGCTACTCTACATCCTAATTAGCACTTGGGGTTGTTTATTCATTTACTCAGCAAACATTTATTGATTACCTGCTGGGTACTAAGCACTCTTCTAGGAGTTTGGGGGTACATCAGTGAACAGAACAAGACATTCTAGCAGCCTGACAATAAACAAGAGATAAAATAAATAAGTAAATTTTGTTGGATGTTAGAAGATTAATAAGCGATATAATGCTAGAATGTGATAAATGTTACGGAATAAAGAAAAAGAAGAACAGAGTAAGAAGGATCAGGAGTGTCACAGAAAGGGGAAGTGAGGAGCGAATTTTAAGTAGAGGAGTTCAGATCAGTCTTATTGAGAAGGTGACAGTTGAACAGTCTTGAAAGGGGTAAAGGAATCGTCATCTGGGAAAAGTCTGTTCCAACGAGAGCTGGGTTTCTCGATGTGGGCACCTTTGCCTTTTTGGACTGAAGAATTCTTCCTTGTGGGGGAGCTGGCCTGTGAACCGTAGGATGCTTAGCGGCATCCCAGGCCTCTGCTCGTGAGATGACAGTAGCGTCCTTCGCACTCCCCACCCCAGGTTGTTATAATAAAAAGTGTCTCCAAGTGTCCCTTGGGGGCCAAAATCAACCCCAGTTGAGAACCTATTTTTTTCTTTTTCTATACGAATGCTAATTGCTCCTGCACTACTTATTACATAGCTCATTTTCCTGTTCGATTGTAATGCTGCCTTGGTCAAACATAAAGCTCACATATTTTTGAGTAGGTCAGAGTCCTTTCTATTGCATTCCACGGCCTGTTTATCTATCTCTGAATAAATATTCTCTTAATTTTTATAGCTGAATGCTGTCTTGCTATGTGGTAGGGAAATTCCTGTTTCTTAAATTCTTCTCTGGAAATTAACTTAATCATTCTTGGCTATATCCTCTTCCATATGCATTTTCAGACCAGCTTGTTACAGTCTATAGGAAATTGCAATGGGATTAGGCTAGGAATACGTTAAATTTATGGATTAATTTAGAGGGAATTGACGACTTTATGACATTGATTATTCTCATCCATGACCAAAAGCATCTTTCTCCATTTATTTAGGGCTGTCTTTTATGTCCTTCAATAAAGACATTTTTCATTTTCTTTTTGATAGATTTATTTCTGGCTGTCATAGGTTCCACTGCTAACGTGAATGGTGTCTTTAAAAACAATTACTACATTTTCTTAATGGCTGTTTCTAGTACATAGGGAGGTAATTAATTTGTGGCTTTTTAATGCTACAATATTGCTTATTATTTCTAGCAATTTCTGTGGATTATATTCAGTAGCGTAGGAGGTCAATCATAACCTATGGATTATGAACTTTATTTGCATTTCTAATTCTTTTACCTCTTACTGCTTTTTGTTGTGTTTTTGCTCTGATTAGCAGTGATACTGTGGATCTTTATACTATTCCTGATTTGAAAGTGAACCTAATATTTTATCTTAAGTGCAATCCTTGCTATAGCCTTCTGATAGGTCCCTATATTAAGTTAAGGACATTCCCTGCTATGTCTTATCTCTCATGGATATTACATTTGACCCAATATACTTTTGAATCTATTAACATGATCATACAATTGTATCACTTAAATAAATTAATGGGGTAAATTACCTTAACAGATTTTTCTAAAGTTAATCATTCTTAAATTCCTAAAACAAATACTGCTTGTTTATGTCCTCTAGAAAGGAGAAAAACTCCACCCTGCAAGAATAAAACATTTGTTCTTTTTTCAGAGACCTTATTCCTAGAGAAAGTTGCCTACAGAGGCAGATTCAGGTTTATAGGGACCTGGAGTTTACTCAATTTGGGATCTACCTATATGAATAAACATGCAGATTTTGTGATATGACATTTGCTATACAATTGAATATTTATTTAAAATGTGAAAAGAAACCATAACAAATTGAAAATTTTTAAAGCTGACAAATATAATAAATATCACAAAATCTAGAAAAATGACAATGGTTTTATTCATTGACTGCTTGATGGCCCACCTCTATGGTACTTTTAACTCTACAACTATTGACCACATATTCTTTGATCAGCCACCTCTTTATGGAACAATGGTTTTCAAATATTTTCTGCAGTGATTTTGGACAAATAATTCAATTTTTCCCTCAGTATGAATAATCAAAATTAGTTTAAAAAATCGTTGATGTTGGTTAGGAATAAAACATGAAATTCTCCCACATGCATCCTCTCTGTTTTATATTTCTGATGTGGGTGTCTCCCTTATAGACAGCAGAATCCTGCTAAATTCTATTTTGCATGATTTCCATAGAAATTCCCAATACACTTATAAATGTATATGCTGCATTATCAGTCATATTCATGACAGAAGATAATTTTTGTCTTGAGTAGACATCACTAAGAAACAAAGCTTCTGCTTACACTTTTACACGTGTGAAATCTGAGAGAAATTTCCAGAGACTGGCTTCTGATTTCATGAAATCCAAACATTGTGTTCCTTCCAGTACTGAGCTCTGCATTTCTGAGACCTGAGCGATACCTTCTTTATATGACACCTGCTCTGGCCCTGTACATTCATACCATGTCACAGTGAGTCTCCATCATGACCAGGAAGAGTCTTTAGCTGTACAAAGAAGTGGAGCAGAACTACGTAGCCATATCCCATTAAATGCAAAATAAATGTATGTCTCAACTTGAGTTCCCTGTAACTGGATTTTAAAAATGCTCACGGCCATATCAATATCAGCTGGCATAAGGGGCAGTTTGAAAGAAAACCTGCTGGGGTGGAAAGAAACAGTATGCTCAATGATTGAAGCAGATATATCTTACTGAACCCATTTTACAAACACACATAGCATTGCTGGGGCCCATCCCAGGCCTTGCATAGACCCAGTGTAAGGTAGGAGCCATGAAACTTCAATTTTTTAGATTCATGGTTAACCCACCTCTGGCCACTTATTGGGCATTAAGAAAAGGAAGAAGAAACAACTGCAAATATAATATATGACATTAGTAAGCTCGTGTAACGTGTTTCACAATATGTTCCCTTTGCAGCCTGGTGCACTGAGGCCACACACTCAACTTTTCACAGAACATTTACCTCCAGACTGCTAATTAAGCGAAGACACTCATAAATCTTCTCTGTGATAGAGCGCCTGCACACTGAGACAAGGGCAAGGAAAATTAACTTCAAGAAAATGTCTGATAATGAAACCTTAATTTTTTTTCCCATCTTGAAAATGTGCTTCCTTTTCCTACAGATAATCAGAAGTCAGTTATCCTTTCTCAGTACTCACAAAACTTCCACTGATATCTGATATCAATGAAATATTCACTATTAAATATTCTTGCATGTGATGGTCCTCTATTTACTCATAGATGGATGATTAATAAAATGTTCTAAATGCTTTGAACTCTAAAACCTCAATTCACACTTGGGTTTATATAGATGACTTTGGAAATATTGAACAAATGCTCTTGAACTTTGCTCTCTGTAGGCAAACAATTCCACGTACTGCAAGATCAAAACATCTGCACATGTTCTTCCCAGAACACATTCAGATTTCTGAGAATTACCGGGGAGCTCAAGTGGGGGAGCCATTCTAAGGAACTACGCAAGAGGTATGGTGACTTTTTTTCTCCTTCAAGTCCCTTTCTGTGCCTTTTACCCCCCTTTGCTTCTGAGCTGGCTGCATGTGGGTACCTAGAGCGATCAGATCCTCTCTACCTCTTATCAATCTCATCTTAGGAAAGCTTCTGATAAATTCCTATATGTGGAGATATCAATTACTGATAGAGTCCTTCCTGAGGGTTTATTTTACTGATGTTCTGCTTGGATCGGTTACATTTTAAAAACTCACACAACACCCCAAACAAAGAGTGATTATCTGCAAAGTGATTAGATCAAGGAAAAAAATGTTCATTCTAAATGTAACCATAAAACACTTAAATGAAATAGTGCTGATTTATGAAAGGGAAGATAAACAGAAATCAGACATATTTAATGGTAGGGAAAATAAAACTTTAGAAAGATGTTGAGGTAATCACAACTTTTTGAAGTCAAAGAAAATTTAAAGCTGCACTAAATGAAGTAGCCATAGTTTTAAAATGTTCAGAATGCTTAGGATAAATAAATTTCAAACTTTGAAATGAGAGAATTAAAGCAGATACCTGATGGAGGGAATTAGAATTGCTCATAGAGTCTCTTAAATCAAGAGACTTTAAGTCTTAGTGAACAGCAGGCAACAAACCTCTATCCTAAGCATGAGGTCGTGTAAAATACCTGACATTTTTACTAAGCACCTGCTTGGAATAAAAATCAATGTACCCAGGAAAAAATAAATGCCACATTAAAATTAGGAGGTCAAAGATAGAATGGATTCCAAATGTGGCTGATCATCAGCACCACCTATGGAGCTTGTTAATGCCCAAATATTGTGATGCATGGACAGTTCTGGAAGCCACCGGCCGATGGGATATGGGGCAGAGGAAAAGAGATTGGCTATCCTTAAGGAACAGATATTTCTGCTCAATCACCTTTACCCCTGAAAACCAGATAGTCATAGAGCAGAACTCTGGGGCAGCACTTCAGAGTCTTCAATCCTCATTTGTTTTTCTCAGTACAGACCACTGCCATTTTAAAACCATCCTTCTTCTTAGGGATTAAGAGTATGGGTCTTGGAATTGGAATCTGGAATCGGAAGGGGTTTTGGAATTCAGAGTCTGAATCCTGACTCTGCTTTTTATCTGCTCTGTGAAATTGGGTAAATCACTTAACTTTATTTTTTCCATCTTTGAATGAAGATGACAGTAACCAATTTAGGGGAATTAATGAGGATTCAATGTAATGATGTACCCAAAAGTGCTTTATAAAGTGTGAGGCACATTTTAAGCAGCCAACAAGAGATAACTGTTTCCCATTGACATTTAGAATAAACACCCACCCTTTAGGGAAATATGTACTGATCATATTGTCAGATGCATTACTCTTCTGAAAGCTTCATTGGAAACAACCTTAATTTTTGGATCAATTTTCCAGTATTTTTTTAATTGGATCTACTCATAGCCACGCCTATGAATTCTAGAACACAATATATATAAACAGGCTTTTGCAGGGTAGGGGATACATATTTTTTCTTTCTCCAGCTTTGCTCCCTGATAATGTCCACCTAACTATGATGTCATAATAACCATCCAGTCCCCACACTCCACTGTGACCACTTAAGAGCATTCTATCACAATGGTTTGGTAATTATTTTAGGGATGGGCATACAATACCACCAGACCCAAAGTTCTTTCCTGGATGTTTGTAGGGATTATGAAGAAAGATATTCCTTAATATCCTTGGAATCATAGGCTGCAAGGGACATGCAAGCCTCAAATAGCCGTTTGCTCTCTTTCTTATCACCTAGAGACAGCAATGTAGTTAATGTTGAAAATAGATAGAAGACAATGATGCAGTCTTCTATCTATTTTCAAAACCTGATGGAGCACCAGGTTTCAGGTCAACCAAAAGTTAATAGTGAACACAATATATGCTGATGAACATTCTAGGTTTATAAGGTAATAAATCACATTTCCAAGCTACTTTATAGTGGGTATCTATCCCACTTTCACCAGAGAATTCTATCCAGTAAATATATGATGTTTTCTTTTGCCAATAATACCCATCCTGGGCCATTTTATCTTTTCATCATTGCTGAATTAATTGTTTCATGCCTCTTTGCACATGCCGCCAATGCTGGTATTGTTAGCTGCTTTAAGTATATGTCTGCCTAACAGAATGAACTCCCCCATGACAGGGACTATGTCTTGTTCGATTTCAACATTTTGAAGAGCATCTAACACATAGTTGGAGCTTAATAACCTCTGTTGAGAAATCTGACTAAACACAATATAACGTTATTTGCAACTTTCAAATGCAGAGATAAATTTTTACCTCTTCTTCCCATATCCTCTATAACTACACTCAAAGAAATATGATAACAGCATTTATGGAGTGTGATTAGAGGACTCTTGGAGACAGCAGACAACATCTTCTATTATAGAGAATGTTGAGCGAATATAGTCCAAGCACTTTGTTTTCTGATGATTTAACATGGAAAATCTGAAAGTATAGATTGTTTACATTGTCCATTGGAGTGTTTTTCTCTAATATCATCTGTCTTAAGTAATCCTTTATCAAACACTGGCTTTCAATCAATTTATGATTGAATTCCTTAATAAATGCCTGCCGTGCAGACTGTCTCTCAAGCAGGTTTCCCCAGTGGGAAGGCTGCTGTGGATAGCTGAAATCCCAGTAGTTAACATTTCTCCCTGTCATTTATTATAATGCCCTTCTAATACCTCAATCCCATGTGGGTTTGACTGGTGTGAGCCAGGTTTCTGAGGGCTAGATTGCCACCAAGTAAGCTCATGTTTGTGTGAGCTTATACTTGAGCGATCAGTTTGAGGTTTCTTTTTGCAGGCCTAACGTGTCATAGCTGGCAGTCTTTCATTGTGCATCTATGCCTTTAGACTTACCTTAGACCTGCTAGCGGAACACACCGAGCTTACCCATACTTAGTCATGGCATGCATACTTTTCCCTTTAAATGTGGCATTTACTGAATCCTAAAATATGGTTTTGATTATGTCTTGGGTCACTTTCCTCTTGGAACCTCATCTTGAAATTTCAAATATAACACAATGGAGAAATAAAATTTGATTTTTAAATAAACATCTGATTCACACCAATTTTAAGAACAAATATATTATGGAAGATTTGAGAAACTATAGATTGGGTAGTGCCCAGTGGATACACAAGTCTTGCAAGCCCCTAAGACTTTTCCCCACGTTCTCCTAGCTCTTGGTTCTAAGGTTCTGAAGTTCATCACTTACAAAGACATTTCTCTGGGAAACTCTTACAGGTTTCCCCACCCCCAGCACTGTGCAGCATAGAGTTTGAGAGGAAAGTTGTCTTTTCTTACTGCCTGAGAATTTCTGCTGGAGAAAACAATGCTTATTCTTTCTCATGATTAGTGGGCATTGGCTCCCAGTAGATGCAGATCACAGTTTGTTTTGCTCACACCAGTTTAAGTTCCTTCAGAAGAACAGAGGGAGGGTCAGTGCAGTATGAATTGCAATAGGGATTTAATGAGAGCGCAAGGATTTGGTTCACCAAAGAGAGACAAAAAGGGAATCAAGCATTTACTGAAAACTACTATGAGTCCTGCATATAAGAAATGCTCTGTCAGCAAAATTCAATTCAAACTCTAAGATGCCAGAAAACAAAGCAGTTCGGCATTTGGAAGTAAAATACTTGGGCTCAAATTACAATACTACCGTTTACTAGTTGACTAACCCTGGGCAAGTTACATAATTCTGAAACTCCATTTCCACTTCCATAAAATGGTATGAATTATAATACCTAAACTCAAAGATTTTTTTTGCATGCTGTATGGCGAGGGTCATGTTTCATTCTTTTCCCATGTGACTATCCCGTGATAGCAGTATCATTTGTTGAATTTTTATTTTTTATTTTTGGAAGTGCAGGGACCCGGAATCAAACTCAGGTTTCCTGCATGGCAGGCAAGAATTCTACCACTGAATTACCCTTGCACCCCGCTAAATTAATAATTTTAAAATGAGAATTAAATAAGATAATGACCATATTTATCACCTTCAAAACCTGTTAGTATATCAAGGTTGTCATTATTATAAATTTATCCCTGTTCATTATTCTTAGCATTATAATTAAATCATATTAGGAAATGGAGTCTCAATTAAATAAGTTGCCCAAGGTCATCTATTTATTAATGCACCCTGATCTCCCTAGAACAGTACTTTTTGGTTTGGGAGATGGAGGTGGTGAGGTGAGGAGAGGGGTTGCATTTCAGAGCTAGGGAGGTAAGGTTAGGATTTTTGCGGAGTCTTGAAAAATTGGAAGATGACAGCAGGGCTCACTGTTCTTTACGTACTATGTTACGATTACAGCTGCTCAGCTTCCCATTATTTTTCAGAGTCTATTTTAGAGCCGTTGCCGTTTTTAGGCTTGCTTACCACATGTCTCGATTTTCCTGATGTCAGAAATGGCTTTGAAAAGTTATACAACACTGCAGCAATCTTGGTCATTCATCAGCTCTCAAGCATCCAAAGTGCCGCTGCTATTGTTCAGCAACATTGAAAGAAGGGAATTCGCCCCTCGGGACTCGCTTTTGATTGCTGTTAGATTTTCAGTCATAGCTATTACCCTCATAAGAAAAATCCACACCACCTGGGATGCCCTGCAGTTTTCCATTATAGTGCCCAAGCTGTTCATTGAGATACAGTGAGGGTCTAAACAATGTCATCTTTCCCAGTCTTGTTTGACTTGAGAGTAATACCCGTCATCTGAAACCCGTGCCTTGCCACCTTAAAACGGTAACCATCAATCTATCTTTTCATCTGTTCTAGCAAAAAATGACAGAGACAGACATTTTCTTCCTTGCTTTTCAGTTAAGGTAACTGAACTTACTTTTAGACATGTTGCCTACATTACATTCCACGCCTGGAACAGAGGCTTAGCTGGTTCCGTGAGGAACGCTCACACTGTCCATGACTTTGTTTTGGAAGGACAGTTTTCAGTTACTGTAGTCCTTAGAAAATGGATAAACTGAAATATTAACTACCTCAAATATTGTTTCATAGACAGCAGTGTACTTATGTGCCTCTAGAGACTCTCAATTTTCCAGGATAACAAAAAACATGATGTTTCAGCTTCAGATCCAAACCAAAGTTATAGATACAGTAGGAAGGAGCTAGTTCTTAAATTAAACTTTCTGTGAATATTTTTCTTGCAAAGTACAGCCATTAATTAGCTTACATAAGCTTCAAAGCCTTTAGGATAACTAGTACCAGTAGAATTATTGACTGAAAGTTGGTTTCTTTTGTGCATTTTGAATATAGCACGTAGTTTTCTACAATGGCTGGGTAAATTCAGAGACATTGGACAACTGGTCAACATCAGTTAGGAACTACCATGATAAGAATGAGAATGAATAATCTGTTTCAAGATCTGTGGTCTTGCTGTGAGATAAAAGCTTATAGTGCTGGATGAGAGGTCTGTCTCAAACATGCAACAAAGGACATTATCAGTGTAAGGCCAGAGATAAAATCCTTAGCCAGCTAAATGAAATAGAAGCTTCCAGGGATGAGTTAAAAACTTCATTTCTTGAGGATCATATATTTCAGGTTTTAAGACTTTAGGACTGTTGAGGATAGTGGAATAAATAAATTAATAAGAGATTTATCTGGTAGAATGGAGACAATGTGGGAAATCCTAGATTAATACAGTGGGTGTTTCTAGAAGGGCTGTCATCTTTTCCTTGGATGTGGCCAAGAAACTCCACCTCAGAACTTTCAAACACCCGGTTGTTAGTGTTAGCATGAAATGATGCTTACAAGACAATCAAGGAGTCTGGACCAGGGGCTGAAATACCAGCCCCAGAGACTACATCAGGGCTTTGTCAAAGTAACTCACAACTCTTGAATGACTGTCAAGTACTGGAAGATAACAGGGATGTTGCAGAGGCCAAAGGACATCATAACCTTCTGGCACAGATGAGTCCAGAAAGCTTGCTGCCCTTACTGCCTCCCCACCCAAGGGCAATGTCACTCTCTGCAGTTTCTGAAAGTCTAGTTTTGGAGCTATTCAGAATCAACTTAAAAGCCATGGATGGTGACTGCATTGAGGCCTCAACTCCTAAAAATTTTTTTCAAAAGAGCACTGGAAGATGAATCGATAAAGTGCTATAAATTCATATAATGGAATACTATTGAACAATAAAAAGGAATGGCATACTAATGCATGCTAAAACATGGATGGACCTTGAAAATATTATGCTGACTGAAAGAAGCTAGAAACAAAAGATCATGAATTGTGTGATTCCATTTATATGAAATATCTGGAATAAAAAGCAAATCAGTGGCTACGTAGGGCCAGAAATGGGTGTGGGGATGGAATGAAAGCAAGCATATAGCTCTTTTTGCAGTGATGGAAATGTTATAAGAGGAGATCATGGTGATGCTTATATAACTTTGCAAAAATACCAAAAAAATAAATAAATAAAAACCAAAAGTCCTATTGACTTGTACCCTTAAAATAAGAGACTTTTCTGGTATGTAAATTTTATCTCAATAATGCTATTTTAAAGAAAAAGAGAGCACTTGAGGCCCTTGCAGAGGAAGGAAAGGCCTAATAAAATCTGAAGGACACTGTGGTGGCTTGCAGTTATATACCCCAGAAAAACATGTTCTTGATCTTAATCCATTTCTGTGTATATAAATCTATTGTAAATATGACTTTTGATGCGTTTACTTCAGTTAAGCTGTGATGTTAAACTGCACTATTGGAGGCCTTTACAGGCACAGTGAAAGTCAGATGGAGTGAGAAGCCAGGAAAGGCATCCATGCACATTATCAGGTGACAGAAAAGTCAAGGTCTGAGAATAGCCAGCAGCCAGACCCAGAATGTCAGTCTTGGGGAAGAAGGCTTGGCTTGCCGATGCCTTGATTTTAGACTTTTCCTAGCCTCAAAGCCATGACACAGTAAATTCCCACTGTTGTTTAAGTAACCCTATTGTATGGTATTTGATTTAGCAGCTGGGAAACTAAAACAGACACCAACTTTTGTATCCTTAACAGAATACATTAAGAGTCTCAGGTCTCATATTATTTAAACCAGCTCATTTTCTGTGGAGGGAAAGAGTCTCATCTTAGCCTCTGTGGGGTTCACCAAGCTCTGAGTTCACATCAAGTTCTCTGGAACACAGTCAGCTCATTTGGCAATATTATGCCATGGGGAACAATACTGGATCAAGTCTTTGGAACCACCGCCTGCTATTGTGCTCAGAACTGTTGTGGACCCAGTGCTCCAAGGGACACACTCAAACGGAATTATGTAAATGACACCCCTGGATTTGGGCCATGAAGCTGTACTTGTTGTAGGTCCCTTTCATTATGCTGGAGAATAGAAGAAGAGTCATTGAAAGCCTCAGACACTTCTCTCTTACTCATGTTAGGAGAGCTTTCAGATGACAGAACCAAACCCAGCATATTCAGTCAGGGCTGCTATGTCAGTATGAGCTCTGGGAGTCAAAATAAATAGAAAGTCTAGAAAATCCCAGGATTCGGGGATAACATCATACTCACTGATAGCCTAGATTGGGATTTCATGGGTCTCAGGCCATGTGGGAGTGGGCAGACCTGACCTACAGGGTCAGCGGACACAGATCAAAGTAGACTCTAATCAACTCCCTGAGCTGTCGAGTCTGGGGTAAAGAACTAATGTCAGTAGCCAGGGATCAGGTGGATGGGAAAGACACAAAAAGAAGGCAGTATGTGGGCAGGGCTGGGCACATAGTTTGGCATTTACTTGACACTGAATTATTCTGCTAATCAAAGAAAAACCAAATGAATTAAAAATCAAGGTCTGTATAGATTTCAGAAAGATCAATGACTGGGCTTGGGAAGCAGCGTTAGAAATCACCCTAGGTAAGTGAGAAAGTTGAAGAGAATCCAGGTTTGCCAAAGACTTGAGTATAAGCCAAAGTGTTAGGAGGGCGTTACTTAAGTTTGGACCCAGGAGAGGTTCTCGCCTAAGCCTTAAACTGAGTTATAATTTAGTAGTAACATTGTCTCTGAATATAGTAGTGTAAAAAACAATGTTGACCTTCTATAACTCCTTTCAGGTAGGCCAGGAAGAGACAAGTTGCTAAAAGAAGTTCCTATTTTACTATGATTGATATGCCAGTTTGAAACTGTTGTGTACCCCAGAAAAGCCATATTCTTTGATTTTCATTCAATATTATTCGGTGGGATCTTTTTGACTAAGTTGTTTCCATGGAGATGTGACTCCACCCATTCAAGGTGGATTTCAACCCACCTACTGGAATCCTTTAAGAGGGAAACATTTTGGAAAGAGCTGACATCTTTGGAGAAGCAGAAAGAAAATGCTTCCAGAAAAGCTGTTTGAAACTTGAAGCCAAAGGACCAGCAGATGCCAGCCACCTGCCTTCCCAGCTGATAGAGGTCTTCTGGATCCATTGGCCTTTCTTAAGTCAAGATAACTTTCCCTGGATGCCTTAGTTTAGACATTCTTATGGCCTTAGAATTGTAAACTTGTAATTTAAATACATTCCCTTTATAAAATCCATCCCATTTCTGGTATAATGCATTCCAGCAGCTTCATCAAACTAATACAATTGAATAACTAATGTCATATTAGTTTATATTTTGGAAGTGTTATAGCACTTCTTTGGAGTTTACAAATTTATGCAAAAAATGCTAATTACCACTCCATTTCCACTTTAATTTCCTCATAAACAATTAGGATACAATTCCTAGGAACAATACCACCAATTCCATCCTAGCACCTGCTAGGATGTTTTAGCTTACAGAGCTAAGGCACAGATGGGTCTTCATCCTTCCACAAACACAATGTCTTCACCTTTACATAGTGTTACTGGGGTGTTATTTATAGTGTGCTAGCAGGGAGACATGTACTTTAGCAATTTAATCCTCACACTGGAGATAAATATTCTATTGCTCTCATAAATTGAGGACTATCAGGTTTTTTTCAGTGCTATCACTGTTTCTGTTTCTCTTAACTTTTCGGTAATTGATTTTATTTTGTTGGTAATTCTTACATGATTCCAAGTCAGAGAGTTTTGTGGGTTTTTTCCCTGAGTTGTGTGTGAGCACTTGTCAGGAAAAATAGGAAAAGTCATGCTCACTTGACTCACAAACATGATTTTTCTTTTGTTTTTTTTTCCTAATGTTTTTGTCTGATTTTGGTATCAGTGTAAAATAGATGGTGCACAGTGGGCTCTGGAGGGGATAAGATGGGCTGGGTGGGGCAGAAATCAGGGAGCCAGTGAAGGGTATTAGTTGCTTGTTTAGAATTAGATGTTGAAAGCAGAAACACACTGTAGATTAGAAGGAGGGGGCAGGGGCAGTAAAAGGACCTGAGGCAGGAAGTCCAGCTAAATTTCTTCCCTGTTGTATTAAATCAGGAATGAACTCATTAGAATCAGAGCTAAGATAATGTCAGAGAAGATGAAAAGAAAAAGAGGGAAGATCACAATTCACGTTCCAAAGGATAATCCAATGCCTTAAGCCCACCCCTCAATCTGCACTGTCTGTGGAGTTCCCCAGCTAAGTAAAGGAAGTAGAATCCTTAAACCTCTTTGCCTACACTAAGGGATGTCCACGTGATGATGGATTTGTTCTACTTGTACCCCAGAAAAGACCCAAGGTGTCAGCAATGGAAAAGCCTGAGAAAATGAAGTTGGAGAAGGGAGCGATACAGTGGGACTGCAAGACTGAAATCCATCTTGTTCACTTTCTATGGTACTCTTTTCCAGCCACCCTCCACATCTGCTCATACTGCCACATAAACTAACACCCCATTTAAATCAATGACTCCACACCAAAAGGTTGAAAGCAACCTGAGAGGTTTTCCAGCCAGACCATTTCATTTTGGAGATTAGGAAAGTGGAAGCATGTGGTTCATATAGCCCATGGCCCAGTAGTTGGCATGCAGGGAGCACTCAAAATACATCATCTGAATGAAGCCATGGGGTACTGGCAGGGAAGGGACCAGCCCCCACAGAGTCCACTTCCAGGCCACTCTGCTATTTTCCACCCCTTCTGGCTCTTTCTCAAACCTACACTACCAGAGTAAAAGTCCAGGCTGCAAGTCCTGGGACCACACAGGGAAAGAGCTTTCATCCTAAAATGGATTGTAAGGGCTGCCATTTAGTAAAGGAGGAGGGAAAGAAAGTCTGCGGGAGTGTGGTGAAATTAGATTCATTGAGGTGTCAGAGACCTGAAAAATCTGGACCTGCTGATGAAACACTGAGAAAAATAATAATTGGCTGGGCTGGTGACAGCGAGCCCAGAGGTTCACAGAGAGGAGTAAGCACTAAAGGTACCAAGAAGAAAAATAGCCTGAGGAGTCCCTCAAAGTCCGTGGTACTTTATTTCCTACAACTCCATTTTAGCCCTGTATTGTTTTTTTACGTTGTTTGGGGACTATTTTATTAAGCCCATGGATTGCTCAGACAGGTATACAGCAGTAGGGTGCAATAAAAGGAGGACAAAATATTTGCTGCAAAATGGGGGGAATAAAGAAAAAGGTTATCTTTTGTGGTGAGTCTCTAAAAACCTCAGGTCTCCTTATCTATGCCTGCTCCTTCAGTTTCTACTCAGTTCCCAGGAATCTGGCTGGCCGGCCATCAGAAGCCCAAAAGGTGAGGCTCCCGAGAGGAGTGGTGACCGTTCCTGGTATGTTGAATGATCCTGGGGCCAGGGGGCTGCAGGGAGGTGACGATTCAGAATTAAGTTGGATTTCAAATTTGGGTCCAGGAATCCGAGGCCATAATGCATGAGAAAAGAGAGTTTGTTACTTACAGAGAGATGGGGGCCAGGAGGAGGTGAGCAGTCTCGAGGGACTGTGATAGGCTCAGGCGGCTCAGCCAGGCAGAGCACAGCTACCCTTGAGTTGGGGCCTTTAAAGCGGTTCAGGGGTGGAGTTCAGTCAATTTCCTGAGGGCTGCAGGGAGTGGTTAGAGCCCACATCCCCTACAGGGAAAGCAACTGGTTGAGAGGGTCACAGGACTGTTAGCTTATCAAATGGGACCAGCTGTGGGTTTTGGGTGAGTGTGCAGGTGGTGTGGTGGTGGCCACAGGTGGGCTCCAGGGTGGGGAGGTGGGAGAGCTTTTTGCCCCAGGACTGGGAAAGCTGCTGATTAACTAGTCCAAGGGTCAGGGTTGAGGCAAGTGGCTTAGCTAAAAAAAAAAAAAGACAGCAGCCGAGGTAGCACACACAGAAAATGTTGATAGTTATCACAGGGTCCCTTGGCTATAAGAATGTAGGATTTAAATTCCTGGGCCCCAGAACATACCAGGGTTGAATCCCAGCTCTGTGGTCTAGGCAAGTTCCTAACATTATTCAGTGTTTTCATGTCTCAAATGAAGATAATGGTCACACCTACTTCTAAATTGTCTTAAGGATTAAATGGGATCATCTAATGAAGCACTGAACAAATGGTGTGGCGCACGGGAAGCATGTAATCAATATCAAAACAATATTATTCTGACTGGGGAATATTATTATTACTAGGGGGCTTCCTGGAGCAGTCACAGGGCTGGCAACTGTGGCAGATGGCTGAGGGGTTGGCAGAAGATGTAGTTGGCAGAGGGGAACAAACCAAGTGTTTAGCTCCAGAGGTCTAGGTTTTTGACCTTGTTCTAACATTTTCCAGTTGCATTTACCTCTTAGAAAAGTCCCTATACCTCTCTGTACCTTGGTTTCTTCATCTCTGAAGTGGGGAAATAAAAATAAAAGCCCCAGGAAGATGGTGGGGGAGATAGAGACTTTACACATTGAACTATTATTATTATACATATGAATTGTTGATGGCTATTTCTAGGAAATCTGGTCAGCTCCTTCCCTTGCATCCCATCCCTACCCAGAATCCTGCCTTTACAACCTCTGGGGCCAATCAAACCAAGGCAATTACAGTCTATAAAGGTGAAACATGGCTATAACTTTCTATTTGCTTGCTCTGGTGACCTACACTGAGATTTTGGTCAAGTTCATTCTTACATCATACACTCCCCAGCAGAGGTGTGGATTGTTTACCTTCCTATTTCCTTCTACCTGCCACATCCAAATGGCCCCATGACAGGGCTCCATTACCTAGGAAGCAGCCTGTGTCTCCCGGGAGGGGCGTCGGTCGCTCAGAAAACCAGGAACAAGAGAGGCTCTTGAAGAATGCCATCCAGTGCTATGATTACAACAAGGTGGCCTAATTTCTCCTTAGCTAATTTATGTAGTCTTCTCAAACAGACAGATCTGCAGATCTACATCTGGGTCCGTGGAAAGGAGAATAGAAGCAGAGAAACCCTTTTAACCTGGGGGAAAGAATCAAGCTTGCTTATCAAGAGACTTGTGCTCAGGCAACATCCTGCCAGCCAAGAAGTACCTATTCATGAAGGTCTTCAGATAGAGTCCTTAGAGGCAGGTCTGCATGGGATTCATCTGTCCCTGAGCCTGTGTCTAGGAAGTTGGGGTGACTATAAAGCAGAGAACCTTCTCTTTAAACAAGCAACCAAATTAGTGGCATACTGCAAAATAGATGCTGCTGGAGGCAAGTACTCACTCCTAGCAATGAAAAACATTGGAAATTCCTCCTTTGGCATAGTCCCAGAGACAGTTATAAATTGCAAATAAAAAAGGCTCATCTTATATTTGGTACCCAGTTGCATTGCCCAAGTTTACCAACCTTTTAATTTTCGAATATTTTCATGAGAACAATAATGGCTAGGACTTATTAAATATGTTCTTATGAGTTCCTGAGCTATGTGTTTCCTAACAATTTTCAAGGTGGGAACAGTCACTCTGGGGATAATCCCCAGATTTTAGTTGTCATTACATTAACCTTCTCAGTGTAATTCATACCTCGGTACCTCACTCCTTTATTACAAAATATTTTTGATTTAATTCTTTTTGAGAGTGTCATCCATTTTCTGTTAGGATTCTGCTTATATATCTTCTAAATATGTATAATTCAGAATTTTCAATCCTGTTTTTCGTAGAGGGGGTATGTTTACTCTTACTAAGAGAAAGTTGAATTTACCTAAGAGTAGGTAAAGATCAACTCTTTACATATCTATCTCTATGTATTTATCTTATGAAAGGTAGTTATAAGTCTGAATTGATCTAACTGACATTTTAATACTCTAGTGCCAATTTGGAGAAGCAAGCAAAACTGAAATTAGAGGCTCTAAATATTTGTTTGCTGTACTTATTGTCTGTTAAGTCTTGTGACTAGATATTGAATGTGGGAGGGGATGTGAAATACAGTGAATAAAAGATTGCTTGACACGTTGTTGCTGAACATCTCACTGGCACTGATTCATCAAAGTCAAAAATGGATGGTCACTTGTCACACCTGGTGGCCCAAGTACTACCCCTCTCCCATTTGAATATTGTCATACTTACTTGTTAAACTCAAATAAAATGTTCATTCAGCTTCTAATATGAGCAAAGCATTGTGAAGAATGCAAAGAAAAGCAAGACAGAGTTCCTTCCATCAGAAAGCAAACAATCCAATAGAAAGGATGAATTAATTTACAAGTTTATTATAAGCACCTAATGTTTCCAAGGCATCCAGACAGAAGGATGTATATCCATTCTGTAAACAGATGTAAGTATATTTTATAATCAATGCTAGATTTTATGTCCGACTGGGCAGGGCCAGCTTTGATCATCAGTGACTACAAGTATAGGTCACTGGAAAAGCCTTGCAGACAGAAATGTCTAATATAAATGTTTTCAAATGCTAATGGTCAGTAAACATGGGGAAAGACATATATATTGCAAACTCACTAGAACTACAAAGATCAATGTGGCAAACTGAAGAGATTAATACAGTACACCTACTACGTTAGTGGACATAGGCTGAGCTGTGATAATGTTAGCCCTGTTATCTTTGTGGCTTACACAGTAGAGATTTATTGCTTGCTTGTGTGTGCTAGTTTGAAACTGTTAATGTACCCTGGAAAAGCCATGTTCTTTTCCTAATCCAGTCTTGTGGGGGCAAACCTATTGTTTAGGCTGGGGACCTTTGATTAGATTGTTTCCATGGAGATTGACCTACTCAATATTGAGTATGACCTTTGGATTAGATCCCATCCATGGAGATGTAGCACACCCAATTGTGAGTGTGGCCTTTTGATTAGATGGAGATGTGATTCCACCCATTCAAGGTGGATCTTAATTAGTTTACTGGAGACCTTAAAAGAGCCAACATATATGCAGATATTTGGAAGTGCTTGGAGTGCTGACACAAGACGCTTGGAGAGCGGTTGGGAACAAAGGCCCAGCAGCCATTGCCTTGTGCCTTCCCATGAAATGCTAAGCAAGGACCACAGGTCTGAAAAGCCAGAACCTAGACAGCCCAGCAAAGATAAGAGATGAAATTCGAGCTGCTTCAGAGCCAACATAGATGCAGCTGAGAGAAATGCTTGCAGACAGACAGAAGCAGCTCAGGGAACCCCCACTGGAAACAGAGGCTGAGAGGAACAGAGCCCAGGAGCCAGTGAGTGGCAGATACCAGCCACATGCTTTCCCAACCGACAGAGGTGTTTAAATGCCAGCAGGAGTCCAGGTATCAGCTTGTTGATGCCTTAGTTTGGATATTTTTATGGCCTTAGAACTGTAAACTTGTAACTTAATAAATTCCCTATATAAAAGCCAACCCATTCCTGGTATATTGCCTTCCAGGAGCTTTCGCAAACTAAAGCATTGTGTAAATATCGATGTGAGTTGGAAGATGAGATTTCCAGGGCAGCTGTCCTGCTTGAAGTGACTCTTTCATCTAGGCTGTTTTGAATTGTTAAGCTGCCACCTCAATATTCTACTTATAGGGGGAAGTAGAAATGAAGGATTAAGCATCAACTCTTCAGTGTTTCATCCTGGATGTGACATTTGCCATTTCCCCCATATTCATTACACTGGCCAAATGAATTACATGGCCCTGCCTAACTGCAAGGGGAGTGAGAAATATAGAGGAACACATGACCACAATAAGTAGTAAATGGTGCCACACTGACCATGTTGAGTCCAATAAAGAGATGGAGGTGGCACCAATAGTTGCTAGGATGAAATGGTGAGACCTGAAGGGTATGCACTGTGGGCAATAAGTGAAGGCAAGCAGCAATTTGACCTCAGATCTAGGAAATTTTTTTTTTTTTTAGGAAAAGAGAGTTCCACAATGTCAGCACATGCAATGATGGTTAGAACTCAGATAAAACGGTAAGCCAAGTTAGAGAATGAGGGTGGGGTGGGGTGATACATGTAAAACAAAATATAAGACAGTGGTTCTCAAACTAGAAGCCTACAGTAGGGTCCAGGGTCTGTATTTTAATATGCAAAACATGATTCGTAAGCATCTGGTCCACGTATCCCACTTTGAGAAACACTAGTTCAAGAGATGAGACAATCTGAAATAAGGTCAGAAGTGGAATAAGAATAACAAGATTAGGTAAATACCAGTTTTGAGTTGGGGCTCAAGTCAAGTATAACCTAAAATTGCCAAGCATTGAGATTACATCAGTTTGTGAAATGACTTTATTATACGTTTACAATTTACTGTAATATAATATAGGGCAAGTCCAGTTTATTCTTCCTTTTTTTTCCTCAGAATTTCCTGGCTTTTCCAAATATTTCCAATGATATTAATAATAGGACTCCATCTTTTTTTAAATTTTGAGTAATTAGCTTCATCTTATTTTAGGTAAATATCAACTACTTACATATATATCTACCAATATATATGGGTATAGATAGATAGGTCCATTTCTTCAAAAGAAAATTAATTCTATTCTAACATTCATGTTTATCACAGGAAGTTTTCCACACTGAAAATGTTTTTCTTGGGAAAATATGTCATTGCACCTTTAGTATTTGAAATGATTTGCAAATTATTGTGATTTACTCTGGTATAGCTGTAATTTCTTTGATCATATTTTTTTAATGGAACTGAAGAGATATTTTTCCATTCATTCATCTGCTGGATAGCCATTGCTCTGTTGACATAATTAGCAATTTAATATGCTTCTTTTGTCTAGAATCAATTAATTACAATATTTAGTAATGCACTTTACTGCACTTTGAGACATTTTCTGTGCTTGAAAAATAGTTTCATCTATTAGATAAAATAGATTAAAATATTTTATTATTTTAATAAATAAATATTAAACTATTTATATTTTAATAAATAAATTTTAATAAATAATTTCATTAAATAAATTTTAATAAGTAAGTTAAAGATGTGAACTGACATCTAGGTTTTTTTTTTTTTTTAATTTCTACTCACATAGTACTTAGCATAGGGCTTTACCAAGATTTTATTATTTTGATATGTCTGGCTACAAATAATTATTCTTTAAAATATTTCTTGATAGAGTTTCTAATATTTCCAAAGAGTTTTAAAACAGTATTTTGGGCTATTTAAATTCATCACATGTTTATTAAATACTTACTGGGATACTAGAATTGTACTAAGCTCCAGGAATGCAGAACAGGACCAGACAGAACTCCTCTTCTCAAGAAACACATGACTTAGTGTGGAAGATACATATAAACTCAAAATATTGTGGTGAATACTCTCGTATGATAGTTAGGAGGAGAGTGGAGGGTTGGGCCTAACATCAGTTGAGTGTGCATTGAGGTAGACAGGAGTCAACAAAGAGGAAGTAGGGTCAGAAAAAACCTAACTGAGCTATTTCTTAAACATTAAAGATATTACCAAAATAGGGAAAATAGGGTTTGTAAAGCATCCTAAGTAGGGGGAACAGCATATTAAAAGGCATCAAGGCATGTACATCATATGTTCCCTGAAATACATTCAGACTGACATGGCTTTGGGTTCTGTATTTATAGGAGAAAGAAGGAGATGAGACTGGAGAGAGATGCAGGGGTCAAACCACATGGATACCACATACCAAACTAGAGTTAAGTCTTTACTTTTAGAGGAAATAAGCAACTAGTGAAATGTGTTTTAACAAGGAGTTGCATAATTATTTAGGACTATTTGTGACATTAAATTTGATGTCTGAGAACTAGACCCATATAGGGGACCACCCTTCTATTTTTACCATCTTTGAACTCTCTCAGGTGATAGTCAATTTTAACTTATATGTCACAGGTTTTGCTAGCTAATTAATAATGTTGTGGTTACTTTTTCCTGTAAGAAGCCAAATCTAGATATTCTGAGTCCTTACACACTGATATCAGGAAGCCATTATTTTCCAGGAAACTCCCTCTGTTAATATTCTTGGGAATCCTGAAAGTTTTCTACATGTGCTCTTTAGTTATAATATCTATCTCAAGTTCCTTTCTTTTATCAATTCCTCAGGGGTTGGCAGGGCATAGGGATGTCTCACCACTTGCTGCTCTGGGATTCCTCCGCTAATTGCCCAGTGTTGTTCTGTTGCTCTGGCCACTGGCCCCATTTCTTCTCCATCTCCCCTGGGCTGCTGACTCCAGGAGGCCTTCTCCAGATCAGCAAACTCTGTGCCACTGCTGTCTAACTTTTCATTGACGGTTCCAACAGCAAAGCTGCTTTAACTCCCAAGGACAATCATGTTTCATTTGATAGTCATTCTCTTGCCAGGGGGCACAAACAATTAGGATTGTAGGTTAAGTCGGAGAATAGGCATAAGCTCACATAGGAGCACATGGACCAGGGAACCAAATCTGCCCTGCCCCAGCAGTTCCCTTCAATCAAAATGGTGTGTGTATGTGTGTCTGTGTGTGTATATTTGTGTATCTTCTCAGACCTATTACTTCTTTTCTTGTAGGAGGAAGGGGGCAAATGATTTATCAGATGTAAAGATAATTATGAATAAGTCTCATCTTCTTTTCTATCTGTTCCTTGGCTTTAACCAAGGCAATGGATATTTCTGGATGTTTATTTCAGTATATCCATAACGTCTTGAAAGTTAAGATATTCTCAAATGTCTTGGGGAGAGGCTCTACATTACTCTACACAGTAGCCAACTTAGCTCTGTCACAACCAGCACAGCTTCCATTCATAACACATCTGATAGTCCTAAGATGACTACTCATCATGATATTTTAATAAATATTAAACTTCCAATATGCATTGGGTGGTGCTTCCATTGTGTAAGATGATTGCTACAGATTTTCAACTTCTCCAGTAGATACACTTGTTAAAATAAAAATCACTTCTAGGGGGAGAGAGCTCCAAGGATGGGAAATGTGCCTTGATCTTCCTTTCTTCCTTTTCCCGCTTTCTGAAGGTGACTACAGGAGGGTACCTGAGAGGTGTGCGTTTGAAATAGCATGGATAACTACTTTTACCACCCAAAAGGGAAGGGCTTATCATTTATGACTAAAATCAAAGAAAAAAAATATACATGGTGGATATCAGTTACATTATGTTTTCTCCTTTTTGGCCTTCCCTTTTGGAAATTTCCATATTTGATGTGATTTTGGTGGGGATGCCAATCATGTAACCCTTTATTTCCTAAGATAAGGATGTGAATATGATACAAACAGAAGTGATATGCTGATAATCTGCCTCTCCAAAACAAGAAAGTACTGATTTGTAGTGTTTGTACAGTTGCTGGGGTGTAAATGCCCCTATTTTCCCACAATGACTGATTTCAAGATAGTCACATGGCATCACTAAATGTGGAGTTGGGAAGAGAAGTGTAAAGCTGGTTTTATGGAGCTGATTCAACCCAGCTGTGTTACACCACTGCTAAGAAGCCAATCCCGATACCTTATATTTCTCTGGACACAAAGACTGGTCCAGAGTCAGGCATCTAATCCAACCAAGACTGATAACATCCTTATGAAGGACTGATACGTATGCTTAAGAGAAGAAGGCCATGCACTTTCCTCTGGGATTAATGCTGTGAAGACGATGTAAACCTGAGCTGTTGGTCACTGTGCTTACTTCCTTATGAAGAGAGTATACAGTACATGAAAATAAGGCACAGAAGACTGAAGAGTCAAGATGTGAAGATAGAGAGCCCTGTCCACCATTTGAAACCTTGGATCTAGTTTTACCTGGCCAGATTCAGTGCCCTGGGTCTCTCTGGTTACATAAGCAAATGCATTCACTTTTTTACATTAGCTAATTTAAGTTGGATTTCTGTCATTGGCAAGCAAAATAGTAGTCATCCTAATAAATACAGACTGTCTTAGAATATAGGATTTATATTTTTGTGTTCTGAGGATGGAAATTTCAGAAATCTTCAGGGACTCAGATAAGAATGATGAGATATTCCTTAAATAGAGTGCATGAATAACAAAACTTGAAATTTCCTTGGGAAGCAAAACAAATGGGGAGGCTATAGGAGCACAAAGCAGAATGGCAAAAAGGAGAGTAGCCTGTACCAAAAGGCTCCAGGGGCAGCATCAGCAGGGGAACCAGGTCAAGGAGCCTCAATGTCCCCTTTTTATTAACTGTGTGAGTGTGTGTGTGTGTGTGTGTGCGTGTGTGCACACCATGTGTATGTGCATGTGTATGTGTATGGGGAAGGGAATGATAACAGTCTCCTGGATATAAACTCAATCTAATCTAAAAATTCTACCCTTTAGACTATTTCCATAGTTATCTTTACAGCTGAAACAGCTGTTCACACCATCTAAAGCGTAAAATGTTTTCATAAAAAAAACATCAAATCTCCTTTTCCTGGCAGGCCAAGCCCCTTATAATCTGTTTTTTTTTCCCCCTTTACCTCTTTAGCCCCATTTCCTATCACTCTCTGCTAAACACCTGTACTCTGAACATTTTGAACTTCCTGGCCCCCCAAATAGACCTTGCTCACATGTGGCTTTGGACATTTGTATATTCTGGTCCCTCTACCTAAAAGGCACTTACCCTGATTGTTCACCTAGTTAAATGCGAAGGGTTTTAATATGTCAAGGTAAAGAGTTGATACTTCATCCAGGCTAAAATAAGGGTTTTGTTTAACGCTTAAGCACAAACACTATCAGGCTGCCTGGATTTGAATGACGGCTCCATCATGGGCCACTTGGTAGCTTTCATAAGGTCTGAGCCTTTGTTTCTTAATCTATAAAATGGAGATAATAATTATACCTTCTTTGTAGAGGATTAGATTTAAAGCTCTTACCACAGAATTTCACACAATGCTAGTTCCCTGTAAAAGTTAACCAGTATTATCATTAACCCTTTATACACTGGAGAACTTTTGAAGGACTTAAAGGCAGGGAGTGACAAAAGCAGATTTTGTTTCTGTAAGATGCTGCATGGTTATTTGTATACCCAGGTCCACAGAATGTTATCTTTTCTAATTTTCTTCTGGTCTCTTGTGACCAGGAGTGAAATTTACAACTCCATGAAAAATATTGGCCATTTCAAAGGAAGCCAGAGGCACGGAAAAGTACCAGTCAAGGCCTTGGGTCAGAGCCCAATATATGTCTTTGTTTGCAAAGAATATTTTAGCCCTGGAGGAGGAAAACAGGAGCCTGGTAATGGGACTGAAGTAGGACCCTTAGGAATGAGAGTTAGAAAGGCTAGTATTAAATCTCTAGTTAAACCGGGTATAGAACAGGCAGGGGGAACTAGAGAAAATGGAAAAGTGGCAAGATGGTCAATAATAGCTACTAAAGGAGGAAAATGCACCAAAATGGGTAACTATTCCACTGGCCCTGACTCTACCCCTCACCCATTTAGAACAGCCTCCAGCTCTCTTATACTTTTGGGAAAAAGTCCAGCCATGGACAGAGTGATTGCTGACTTTGGCTTGAAGCCTGATGTAGAATTACATGAGTTAGAAAAGAAGGGGAGAAGACATTGATCTTTCTAACACCTTTTGCAACTTTGGCCTTAGTCCTTTCAGTAGGGGTGAGTTCTAACAGTTAGTTGGTGAAATAGTGTAGTATAGACAAAAGCCATTTTCCCCAGCAACTATGTTTCTCTATCTATGATTCTCTTTGTATATTAATGCAGTCTAGACATAGGTATTGACAATGCAGTAATAAAGGGTAATTCTGGCAGCAAAGAGGAGGATAGCACTTGAAGTAGTGTTATCCAGACGATTCCTTGGGGGCTTTGTGAGATATTAATATGTTTTCTGTGAAAAAGGGATTCTGTGGTTGTATTATTGTGGAAACAGTGGCTTAAACCAGAGGAAACTAGTTTACCTTCTGTAGCACTTTTCAGATGCTTTGATATGCCAACGTTGACTATTAATCTCTGAGCACAGAATTAATCTCAGGGCATAGAATACAAAGTTCTGCTCTTAAAGTGACTAGTCTGGTGGGAGAGACAGAAGTAAAAACCAACCTTAGAAATAAGTTGTGAATATTTCTGCTAAGTAGAATATCCTGCTTACCATGTACCCATTAATCATGGGTCTCAACACCAAACCCAAAGTGCTGATCTTATCTCACTGGCATTTACTTCTTGTCTGGCTTGTGACATACTACTTCTTTAGGCTCCATGGGGCAGCTCAGTCTGACAAATTGTCCCTATGTTTCATTGTCAAATCTGGCTTGGCACACCTGGCCTCGATCTTGCCTCCTAGATTCAATGCTGTTCATGAGACAAGGCCATGAGCCATTTCTTTCAAGTGCAGAAAGAAATCTTAGCTCCCATCAGGTTCGTTCCCCTCATTAGATACGTAATGCACAATCCCTCAATTTTGTAGCAAAGTTCCATTAAAATAAGTAGGCCTAGACTTGGCTGCAAGGATGCCTTCACTGGACTACGGGGTGAATAGCACCCTCTGCAGTAATCTGTGCAACCATAGGCAGCAGCCCTGGCTTGGACACGGCAGTTTTTAATTTGTTTTCTCCTACGAGAGGTAGCTGTGTGTTCTAAGAAGGCTGAAAATAGTGATTAAAGTGAAGTCATCAAAAGAGTACAAATCTCAAATCCTGAAATATATATCATGCTTCTAAAACATGTTTCATTATAAAATAAATTGCTGAGATGAACATGCTTTATTATCTAATAAAAACTTGTGTTATTTCCTTAGTTTCAAACTTTGCCTTCTCTATTTAGTAAATAATTAAAAAGTAGGAGAGAGAAGAGCAGCAGCCATCAGTGACACTGAGGATACAGAAAAAAGAAAAATACCAGAGAACATCTAATGGAAAATCATGTATCAGAATAATAATGAAATATATATATATAGAATCTTAGGTTTATATAATATTCCTTGGTGAGTCATCTCATGTGGTTTGCAAAAAGAGTAACCCAAGTATTTCAGTTATAGAGATTTTTTAAAGAAAGGAGGAAAAGGAAGTCTGAATGTGTTTCCTGACACCCCTTGGGAGTTAATTTCCAGAATGCCTGACGCAGTCAGAATTACCATGAAAGCTCCAGCTTTATGATCTGTCCACACTCGGCGCGTTGAGGTGTTCAAAACACAGTTAGGTAGCACCAGGAATAGAAACTTTGTTTTCTATCCCATTTGAGGTTTACCTTATCAGGTAAGACTTAGACCTCAGCCCCTGGAGGGCATTGCACAGCATTGCTATGTTTGCTTTCCTTAGTTATCTTGCTTTACTTACTTCTCCCGTTAGCCTTGTGACTATGTTGAGCGTAGACACTCCGTATTTTATCCTGAGTATCACCCATTCCTACCACAGTGCCTGCCACATTATAGATAATAAATAATTGTCGAGGGAGTGAGAGCCTGGCCTGTCTCACCCATCATTTGCTAATCTCAGCTGCAGCCCTATAAGCTATTTGTTCATGCCTATTAAGTCTTAAGCCCATTAGTATCCTCAAGGTCCAAAAGGCTATTTTAGCCAAGATAGATGTTTGCGTAGCTTCCTTCCTGCTCTGGCAACATGGGGTTGGACAATACGGATAGTCATTCTGGAACAGAATCAAGAATTCCTGTTTGCTAAGGTTCCAGGGGTAAATCTTCTTGTACATAGAAATGTATCATGTTGATGTGCCTGATGGGCAGGCTGCCCAGAGCTTCATTGAGTTATCAGTGTTTCTACTTGATCTATTGACAGTGGAGGCTTGAAAGTAAACAGCTTTACCAACTCTAAACAGCTGGCTCCAGGCCAGGCAAATGGGAATGCTTTGCACAGAGCAAAGAGCTGGCACACAGCTTTGGGATTTGCAGTCATTTCAGGGGTTGGCTTCAGAAGAGGAAAAAGAAATCCAGATTCTGAAATCACGACAGAAAATTCGACCTTGAATTCAGTCAGTGTGTTTAGGGAGCACTGACTGAGGCCAGTAAGCAGACAATGCTGTACAGAGAATGAGAGAGAAATGGGTTTATGTCCAACTTTACCACTTGTGGAAATCACCTGACCTCTCTGTTATCAAGTTTCTTGTCTCTAGCAAGGACAGAGTGACTGCAAGGACAACGTGATAGGGAGGGAAGTGTAGAGGACTGACATTCCTCTACAGGAATGTAGGGGTGAGACAAATCTGGATTTTGTTCATGGATCTACCAAATTCTACCTGGGACATCTTAAGAGATCACTCAGCCTCCCTGAGCTTTGGTTTCTTCATCTGTAAACTGGGGCTGATGCAGCAAAGGATTAGCCAGAAACAACGAACTTGACATTCACATGGCAACAAAGATAGATCCCAGAAACTGCTAAATTCTAAGTAGGGACAGTATGAATCTGAATGCTTACAAAACACTGTGTGTTTGTGTATATGTATGTGTATAACATGCACAATGAATATTGGAGGGACACCCTTTAAATGGACTAGAATTAGGGGCTAAACTGAGGAGTAGAAAAAGAGTGGTATATCCTGTGTACATAAAGAAATTATACAGCTCGACAGCAAAAGAACAAACAACCCAATTATAAGATGGGCGGAAGCTATAAACAGACAAACCTCTTTGTTGCTCAGATGTGGCCCCTTTCTCTCTAGGCCCAACTCTGCAAAGAAAGTCACTGCCCTACTCCCTGTGTGGAACATGACATTCAGGGGTGAAGTTCTCCCTGGCAGCGTGGGGCATGGCTCACAGGGATGAGCCTGGTCCTAGCACCATGGGATCATCAACACATTCCAGACAAAAGGATGAGAAAAGGGTTGTAATAAGGCATCAATTGCCAAGAGAGATCAAATGGAGTCAAGGGACTATTCTGGAGGCAACTCCTACGCAAGCTTCAATTAGATAGTGCTAATTGCCATGGTTTGCTAACCCCCAACCAACATCACTCCTGTTGACTCTTGAGAACACCTAGGCCTCAAACTGAGACTGTATAAATGTTTCATGCACTAAGTTTGCTTTCCTGGAAGGTATAATTCCTGGAGGGTTCCTAGATCACATAAATCCGGAAACACAGAGGGACCAGCCTCTCCAGGATTATCAATTAATTACCACCCCCTATCCTTTAGTGTCAATACACCTCTCAACATGAAAAAGTCAGAACAGGCATTGCTCAAAGATCCCTATAGATTGGGAGAAGGATCAAAGGAGAAGGACGAGGTATAACAGAGAAAATAGGATTTGGCAAATGAGTATGACTGCTGAATCTTTATATTAATATTCCTTCTAGCCTCCAGTGTTTAGGACCAGCTAGAAGGAAAAATCTGAGATGGTGGAATGGTAGCTATGACAAATTCTGGGATCTGTTCTGTAACTACTTTTTGAAATGTGCTTTGAAAATTATTGCTTTTTTCTTTCTTTGCTTTGTATGCATGTTACATCTTTCAATTAAAAATGCTACAAAAAAAAATATATCAAAGAATGACCGATGAGCTCAGCCCAGATTTCTGATGGAGCTGATGGTCTGCTCTCCCTGCCATGCCCAGCTCAGAGACTGTCTGAGTTCACCCTACTCCTGAGAGCTGAACATGGGGCAGGGCACAGCGAGGGCAGAGACGAGAAGACAGAACAGCTCTGTCCTCCGACTGGACCTACATGCCACAGCCTGCCAGATATCCTGATCAGAGAGACCTGCATCTCCCTCCTGACCACGACCTTTCCATCTGACAACGGCGAAGGGGCTCTTGTCAGTACTCAGAGAGGCTGAGGCTGGTCTGTGCCCCAGAGCCCCCCTTCTTTACACCTTCCCAGGAGGCTTCTTCTGGTCTGCTCAGAGCACCCATCTTGTCCCCAGCCCACTGGGAGCAGGCACCCAGCTGTTCAAATCAAATCAACACAGTTCCCCAGGGAAACATACAAAAGCCATATTAGTACAACTCTAAAGAAAAGCCAAGTCCAAAGGCAAGGTAGAGGTTCCCCCTGGGGAATGGGGAGGAGGACTCACTGGGGAGGGCCCCAGAGGGCAGCGAGGATGCAGATAATGCCTGTTCATTTACGGGGGGTTGGAGGGGTGGGGGAGATGTTGGAGCACCCGGGATTTTTGTTATTATTTTAAGTGTACACATATGCTTTATATACATTCCTGTGTATGTGGAACATTTCACAATTTAAAAAATCCAATGTAGACAATGTCAATAAGGAAAAAGGTCTTTGATTTATTGTAAGGGGAAGAAAAGTGACAACCCTTTATAGCATGATAGCACCCATGAAATATGTGTCAGCTTAGAAAAGCCTGGAAACACATACACGTGGGTTGAAAGTGCTTTTCTCTGGATGATGGCAGAGTGGGGGGTTATTTTTGTCTGTATTTACAGTACCTTTATGATAAGCATGGACTGCTCATGTAATAAAGTTAAACACATGAAAGAAAAAGAGTGGTAAAGGAGAATAAAAATGAAAAGCTAAAAAAAAATTACTTAACACAGATTATTGTACCCTGAACTTCGTCACATGGTGGCCTCAAATCTATGATCCAAGAGGGGGAAAATAAGTAATTATACAAATAAATATATAACTGCAAACCAAGATGACGGGGGGTGTGGGTAAAATTTTAAAATGCTATGTCTAAGAATAAGCAGGGTCAGGGCATTTCTAAGACAGAGGTTAAGGTGAGCCCTGTGAAGCACGAAGGAAAGAGGGAACAGCCTGTGCAAAAAAAAAGAAAAAAAAAAAACAAAACAGGCTGTGGTGCTTTAAATAGAATGATGCATTCTAGGTGCTGAAAGGGGCCAGAAGGCTCCGAGTGAGAACCAGAGTGGTGAGAGATGGCCAGAGGAGGTGGGCTGAGGCTAAGTGATACAGGGCCTTGTAGACCACTGAAGATACTGCATTTTCACCAAAGTGCAAAGAGAAGCCATTATGGAGTTTTAAATGCAGGGGGCTGGGTGGTGGGGGTGGAAGTGATCAAGTTGGTGGGAAAAGAATGTGTGTGACAATGTCAGATTTTTTTTCATAATATAATACTCTAACTGCTGCCAGGGAGCTAAAGTGGATGCAGATAAATCAATAAGAGTTCTTTCACAGCAATGCGGATGTGAGTGTTTGGACAACCACGGAGGCTGTGGGAACGTAGGGGTTATTGATTGGAGACAGTATCAACAGGTCACATTAGAATAATATATGTCTTGTCACGGATAGTATTTTTGTTCAAATTATTTGGGCTCTTTCCTGTGGGAGGATTTTATATATTTCTTTCTGATTGACTTCAAAATAGTAATGCTACTTTTTTAACCAGTGAAATATGGATGGAAGAAATATATGTCAGTTCTAGGTAGAATTTTTAAGAACCATTGGGTGCTTTGTTTCACTCTCCCTTTCCTCTGACGTGAGTGCAGCAATGCTCTGGTTAGGGGACGCTTTCCCCACCAGGCTCTCAGGGGTATGATGGTCTGTGAAAGGCCTCAACTGATCCGTGATAAAATGAACAAGTGTACTAGGAACATTTGCCATCATATACCATATGCTGGGCTGTTAAACAAGTCCCAATATGTTTTATTTTAATGCAATTTTATTGAGATGCATTTGCATACCGTGTAATCATGTAAAGTGTATAATCAGTGGCTCACAGTATCATTGTATACTTGTGCATTCATCACCCCAATCAATTTTAGAACATTTTCATTACTCAAAAAAATACATATGTAAATAAAAATGAAAAAGACCACCCAAACATCCTATATGCTTTATCACTCCCTATTACTTATTTATTTTTGTCCTTAGTTTCTACTCATCTGGATGACGATAAAGGGATCATCAACCAGAAGGTTTTCACAATCACACAGTCACACTGTAACAGTGATATAGTTATACAGTCATCACTCAATATGCTTTAAAGGAGTGAAATCGTATAGATTATAATACTCTCTTACTATGAGAGTATTAATTTGGATTCAATAATAGACAGATATATGAAAAATCCCTAAATATTTGGAAATTAACTGACTATGGAATAGCCCACTTAACAAAGAAGAAAGCACAAGAAAATTAGAAAATATTTTGAATGAATAAAATGAAAACAGAGTATGTTAAAATTTATGGGAAGCATCTGAGGGACACATAGTTTAATTGACTTTATTAAAAGGAAAAAAATAAAAAAAATTCTAGGATTCAACTTCAAAAGTCTAGAAAAAGAGCTAATAAAAGCAAAGCAAGTAGAAGAAAGTCTTTAATATAATAATTGTAGATATCATTAAATAGAAATGGACAGGACTTGCGGGAAGATGTCGGGCTAGAGTAGCTCAAGATTAGCCCTGCTCCACGGAAGTTAGAGAAGGGACAGGAGGGCAACTGAGGCAGCAATTCGGGAGTGTGGCTGACCTGGGAGACCCTTCTGCACCATGTGCCGCAGCCCTGGTCACAGAGGCCAAGGAACTGAGAGGCAGAAACTGGAGCCTGGCGTGGGGGCATGGAGACACGGAGCTGGCAGGACTGCACAGAGGGGAGTGCAGGCCTAGGAAGTAAGCCAGGCTGTGTTCCTTGGGCACGCTACCCTCACCAGTGCAGCCTCATGACCGGCGACTCACCCCACACCCCATGCACCTGAAACCCCTCACCTGCTCCCATTCCCCACACTCCAGGCACCCCCACCCCACCAGCCCCCAGTGCACGTACATGCCCCACACTCCCACCCCAAGTGCAACCCAACCCACCTCTCCTGTACCCCTCCCGAGCTCTACCTCCCCCTCCCTGTTCCTTGCGAGGTATTGTCAGCCCCTAAAGGTTGCGGGCACTAACCTTCATACCTAGGCTACCCTTGACCCCCACCCATAATGTTGCACAGCCTCACCCTGCCCTCCCTGAGCCTTGCGCATCCATTTATGGCACTCCCAGGCCCACGCATGTGCACGGGCTCCCAATCAAGTCATTCAGCTCTGGAAACCACACTTTACGGCAATCCTAGAACATTCGCACAGCCCTCAGCCTCACTTCCCACCTCTGAGAAAGTGCCAACCTGTGCAGCCAAGTCACATCTGTGCCCAATCCATGGAGGTGTAAAGCTGACCTGCTGCAATAGTAGGGCAAAGGGCCCCATGCCTTAGACTAGCGCACACCAGGGTTACACCCTCCAGACCAGTACAATAGCACAGCTACATCATCCCTGGCTGCTGGGTGCCCACATTCACAAGAATCAGCATAACATCCCCAACCTGCACCCATACCTGCCCTAAAACAAATCACTATACTGAGTGCTTCACCCTGTGCCCTGCTCCCTGCTGTACAACCATCCTGCAAAAACAAGACCTTAGATATTTACATGCCATGAAGACAGCAGAAGATCATTAAGCATATCACAATGCAGACAGATATAGCCCTGCCTAATGACCAAATTAAAACAGCAGAGGAGACACAGATGTTGGAACAACTAATCAAAGATGTTCATACAACTCTACTTAATAAAATAAGTGGGATAGCAAATGACATAAAGGAGATCAAGAAGACAGTAGAGCACAAAGAGGAATTTGAAAGAATAAATAGAAAAATAGTGGAAATCATGAAGATTAAAGACTCTGTTGACCAAATAAAAAACATACAAGAGGCACACAACACCAGATTTGAAGAGATAGAAGAAAGAATAAGTGATATAGAGGACAGGATAATTGACTTCAAAGATTCAAACAGCAAATGGTAAAAAAGATGGGAAAAATTGAATGGGAACTCTGGGAAATGATAGACAAAACAAAGCACACAAATATAAGAATCATTGGTGTCCCAGAAAAAGAGAGGGGTAAAGGGCTAGGAAGAGTAGTTGAGGATATAATGGGGGAAAACTTCCCAACCCTCATAAAGGACATAAATATACAAGTCAAAGAATCACAAAGAACTCCAAACAGAATAAATCCAAATAGGCCTTCCCCAAGGCAAACATCCTAATCAGTCTATCAAATGTTGAAGAGAAGCAGAAAATCCTCAAAGCGGCAAGAGAAAAACAATCTACTACACACAAGAGAAATCAAATAAGACTGACTTCAGACTACTCAACTAGCACCCTGGAGGTGAGAAGGCAGTGGTATGATATATTCAAGATCCTGAAAGAGAAAGACTTCCAGCCAAGAATTCTGTACCCAGCCAAATTGTCCTTCAAAATTGTGGGAGAGATTAAAGTTTTCACAGACGAAGAAGTCCTGAGAGAATCTGTCAATAAGAAACTGGCCCTACAAAAAATACCAAAAGGAGTTCTGCTGGCTGAAAAAAAAAAAGAAAGGAGAGGCAGTTCTGGAGGAGGGCACAGAGTTGAAGAGTACTGCTAAAGGTAATTTAAACAATACAAAGCAAAAGAGGGGAAAGAATATATAGATCTGACAAATAAAATAAAAAAGATAAGATGGTGGAATCAAGAAATACCTTTTCAGTAATAACTTTGAATATTAACAGACTAAACTTACCAATTAAAAGATACAGATTGGCAAAATGGATTAAGAAACATAATCCAGCTATATGCTGTTTACAAGAGACTCATCTTAGACACAAAGATACAAATAGATTGAAAATGAAAGGGTGGAAAAAGGTTTTCCATGCAAGTTGTAACCAAAAGAAAGCAGGTGTAGCTATACTAATATTGACAAAATAAACTTTAAATGTAAAGACACCCTAAGAGACAAAGAAGGACACTATATACTAATTAATGGGCCAATTCACCAAGAAGATGTAACAATCATAAATGTTTATGCTCCCAATCAAGGAGCTCCGAAGTACATGAGACAGACATTGGCAAAACTGAAGGGAGTGATAGATGTTTCAACAATAATAGTAGGAGACTTCAATACACCACTCTCCTCTATAGATAGAACAACCAGACAAAAGATCAACAAGGAAATAAAGAAGCTAAATAACTTGATAAATGAATTAGACCTAACAGACATATATAGGTCATTGCACCCAAAGCACAAGGTTATACATTCTTCTCTAGTGTGCATGGAACATTCTCCAGGATAGATCATACGCTGGGACACAAAACAGATCATTATAAATAAAAAAATATTGAAATTATTCAAAGGAATTTCTCTGATCACAATGGGATGAAGCCGGATCTCAATAACCACCAAAGCCCAAAAACATTCACGAATATATAGAGATTAAACAACACACTCTTTAACAACCAGTGGGTCAAAGAAAACATTGCTAGAGAAATCAGTGGCTATCTGGAGATGAATGAAAATGAGACTACAACTTATCAGAACTTATGGGATGTGTCAAAGGCTGTGCTGAAAGGGAAATTTATTGCCCTAAATGCCTATATTAAAAAACAAGAAAGAGCAAAATTTGAGGACTTAACAGCAAACCTGGAGGAACTTGAGAAAGAACAGCAAACTAACCCCAAAGCAAATAGGAGAAGAGAAATGACAAAGATTAAAGCAGAGATAAATGAATGGGAGAACGAAAGAACAACAGAAAGAATTAATAAAATCAAAAGTTGGTTCTTTAAGAAAATCAATAAAATTGATGGGCCACTAGCAAGACTGACAAACGAAAAAAGAGAAGGATGCAAATAAACAAAATCAGAAATGAGAAGGGATGCATTACCACAGACTCTGAAGAAATAAAAGGAATCACAAGAGAATACAATGAACAACTATATGCCAACAAACTAGACAACTTAGATGACATGGACAAATTCCTGGAGACACACAAACAGTCTACACTGACCCAGGAAGAAATAGAAGATCTCAACAAACCAATTACAAGTAAAGAAATTCAACCAGTCATCAAAAATTTTCCTACAAAGAAAAACCCAGGGACAGATGGCTTCACAGATGCTATCAAGCATTCCAAAAAGAACTAACAATATCCTGCTCAAACTTTTCCAAAAAATTGTGGAAAAAGGAACTCTACCTAACTTATTTTATGAAGCTAATATCATTTTAATACCAAAACTGGGTAAAGATGCTATAAGAAAGGAAAACTACAGGCCAATCTCCCTAATGAACATAGATGCAAAATTCTCAATAAATTATTAGCAAATTGAATCCATTAGCACATTAAAAGAATTATACACCATGGCCAAGTGGGGATTACACCCGGAATGCAAGGATTATTCAACACAAGAAAATCAATTAATGTAATATAGCACATTAACAAATCAAAAGGGAAAAATCACACGATCATCTCGATTGATGCTGAAAAAGCATTTGACAAAATTCAGCATCCTTTTCTGATAAAAACATTCCAAAATATCAGAATCAAAGGCAACTACCCCAATATGATAAAGGGAATGTACGAAAAATTGATAGCCAGCATCGTACTCAATGGAGAGAGACTGAAAGCTTTCCCCCACGATCAGGTACAAGACAAGGATGCCCACTGTCACCACTATCATTAAGCATTGTGCTAGAAGTTCTAGCTAGAGCAATAAGGCAGGACAAAGAAATAAAAGGCATCCAAATTGGAAAGGAAGAAGTAAAACTCTCATTATTTGCAGACGATATGATACTATACTTGGAAGATCCTGAGAAATCTACAGCAAAGTTACTTGAGCTAATAAATAAGTTCAGCAAGGTGGCAGGATTTAAAATTAATGGGCAAAAATCAGTAACATTTCTATACACAAGCAATGACCTATACACAAGCAATGAGGAGTTAGTTAAGGAAAAATTTTCCTTCAAAATAGCAACTAAAAGAATCAAATTGAACTTACTAGCAATTACTAGGAACATAAAGGACTTGTACACAGCAAACAACATAACATTGCTAAAAGAAATCAAAGGAGATCTAAATACATGGAAAGACATTCCCTGCTTATGGATAGGAAGGCTAAATATAGTTAAGATGTCAATTCTCCCCAAATTGATCTACAGATTCAACACATTACCAATCAAAATTCCAACAACCTACTTTGAAGATTTGGAAAAGCTAACTACCAAATTCATCTGGAAGGAAAAGAGACCTCAAATAGCTAAAAGCATACTAAAAAAGAAGAATGAAATGGGAGGATTAACATTCCCTGACTTTAAAACCCATTATAAAGCCACAGTGGTCAAAACAGCATGGTACTGGCACAAAGACAGAAGCATTGGCCAATGGAATTGAATCAGACCACCAAATCCATGGTCAACTGATTTTTGGCAAGGCCCCCAAATCCTCTGAACTGGGACAAAATAGTCTTTTCAATAATTGGGCATGGAAGAACTGGATATCCATAGCCAATAAAATGAAAGAGGACCCCTATCTTACACCCTACACAAAAATTAACTCAAAGTGGATCAAACACCTAAATATAAGAACTAGCACCATAACGTTTCTAGAAGAAAACGTAGGGAAACATCTTCAAGACCTAGTAATAGGTGATAGCTTCCTAAACTTTATACCCAAAGCACAAGCAACAAAAGAACAAACAGATAAATGGGAACTCCTCAAACTCAAATGCTTCTGCACCTCAAATGACTTTGTCAAATAGATGAAGAGGCAGCCAACTCAATGGGAGAAAATATTTGGAAGTCACATATCAGACAAAGGCTTGATTTCCTGTATACACAAAGAAATCGTACAACTCAACAACAAAAGAACAAACAAACCAATTATAAAATGGGCTAAAGATGGAATTGGCATTTTTCTGAAGAGCAAATACTGATGGTTCAAAAGCACATGAAGAGATGCTCATTTTCACTGCCTATAAGGGAAATGCAGATCAAGACTACAATGCGATACCACTTCACACCTATAAGAATGGCTGCTATTAAATAAACAGGAAACTACAAATGTTGGAGAGGATGTGGAGAAACTGGGACACTTATGCACTGCTGGTGGGAATGTGTAATAGTGTAGCCACTATGGAAGACTGTTTGGCAATTCCTTAGGAAACTAAATATCAAGTTACCCTATGACCCAGCAATAGCACTACTTGGTATATACCCAGTAGAGCTGAAAGCAACAATCGCATTTGCACACCGATGTTCATAGCAGCATTATTCACAATTGCCAAAAGATGGAAACAAACCAAATGCCCAACAACAGAGGATTGGATCAACAAAATGTGGTATATACATACGATGGAATATTATGCAGCAGTAAGACAAAATCATGCCCTGAAGCACATGACAAGATGCATGAGCCTTGAGGACATAATGCTGAACAACATTAGCCAGACACAAAAGGATAGATTCTGTATGATTCCACTTTTATGACCAGCAAAAAGGTATAATCAGAGGCTTATAATATAGAATTTGGGGACTTAGAGATACATAGAAGCTAGAGATGGGTGAACTGCTAGCTAATGAGGTTGAACTCCAATGTAAGGGAATAGATAGGAGTGAAGGTGATTCTCTAGTGGGTCTAGAAGTAGTATTATCATATTGAAGATGAACAAGATTGAAAAGGGGTTGTATAAACCTATTTGTCCCACTGATTCACAGTAGAAACATGAATGAGTTCTCATAAGAATTACTTCAAATGCATGATTCTTGTTTTTTGTTTTTTTTTTACATCATGAGCAGGCACCGGGAATCGAATCCGAGTCCTCTGGCATCGCAGGCGAGAATTCTTGCCTGCTGAGCCACCGTGGCCTGCCCAAATGCATGATTCTTGTATAAAGAGTGTTTAAGTCCAGATATAGGGAGAAAACTGCTGTTACATCTATGAGCTATGCTCAAAAAGAAACCATCAGCACTACCACAGCAACAGCAGAGGTAAATAATGGGGTGAGGGAAAAGAATTAAGAGGAGGTTTAGATTTCCTATTTGGCGAGGGTATGTTTATTGGTTTTCTGTCTCTTGGGAACAATGAAATTATCTAAAATTGAGCATGTTGATGGACTGTGGACTTTGGGACTTCTACATGATGCCCGATGATGGCCAGAGGATGCACTGACAGAGAAGTAGATTGGCAATCGATGGTGTATACTTATGAATGAAGGTGGTATTGCTACAAAAAGGAACAATGTCATGAGGCATGCAACAATGTGAATGAACATGTGGGACATTTGGTGAGACAAAATAAACCAGAAACAAAAAAATAACAATGGTATGGTCGCCTTTAGAAAATGCTTATAAGAAAACAGGGGCCTAGATTGTAAGCTTTTAGAGCAGACACATTAAGTCTGCAGTGGTGATTACTATTTCTGGACTTTGGGAGGCTGTATTATATATATAACCTGATGCTTAGAAATAAGAACAAAGCCGAACAGGTTTGGGTTTAAGTAAATCAGAACACAGGAGTAAGGAAGACAGTGTCTATATATTAGGACCACACATACTCTTTGAGACCAATGGAAGAAATGTTTATTTGATCAGGAATTGAAATTTTCTGCAGTGCATAATCAATTCAACCTATCTGTATAGCTCATTTGAACAACTGAAACACAGGAAGCACAGAATAAGAAAGGAATCCTTTAATCCTGTATAGATTATTGTAATGCCTGGAAACAACCTCGAGTATATTAAGCAGATACTCAAAAAGTATTGGCAAAGTCCCCTGAGAGATAGGAGAAAGAATATGGAACTATTGAACCTTACCATCAGGGAACCCCTGATACTGTGTCAAACTTTAGGGATACCCAAATCAATAGGCCATGCCCTTGATTATGAGGCTTACTCTTGTGAAGTTTATGTAGGTAGCAAAGAAGCTTAAGACTACCCATAGGCATGCCTAAGAGTTACTTCTGGAGGACCTCTGTTGTTGCTCAGATATGGCCTCAGTCTCTCTAAGCCTAACTCTGAAAGTGAAATCATTGCCCTCCCCGCTATGTGGGACATGACATCCAGGGGTGAAATTCTCCCTGGCCACATGAGAGAGAACTCCCAGGGATGAATCCACACCTGGCACCATGGGATCAACAATTCCATCCTGACCAAAAGGGGGAAAAGATGTTTAATTAATAAAGTATCAGTGGCAGAGAGAGTTCAAATAGAGTCAAGAGGCTACTCTGGAGGTTGCTCTTATGCAAGCTTCAGGTAGAACTTGCTACCTATCATAACCTGCCAACCTCCAACCAGGACCATTCCAGCCAATCCTAAAGAACACCTAGGGCAATATATAAGATTCCATAAGGGTTCCAGAAACTAGAGTAACTTTCCAGAAACCTGAAACCTCTAGATGGGTCCCTGATCCAGATAAGTCCTGAAACCTAGCCCAGCCTCTCCAGAACGTCAGATAGTTACATGTCCCTACCCCATATTAGACCCTTCCAGTATCAAAAATTTAGAATTTCCATAGCCTAAGCAACCCTTAAGAGAGATATAGGAAGATCACAGGTGATGGTGGAATCATACATAGCAGACAGGACTTAACAAATGAATATGAATGCTGAATCATTAAATTGATATGTCTTTTTGTGTCCAGTATTTTAGAACAGCTAGAAGTAAAAACCTAAAATTGTGAAATTGTAACCCATATCAAAGTGTGAAATATGTTCTACAACTAATTGTGGTGCTGAAATTAGTTTTGAAATTTAGAGCGTTTTTGCATATATGTTATTTTTCCCAAAAAAAAAAGAAGGGAAAAAAGTCTATTGTGATGATAAAAAAAGTATTTAAGCCCTCTGGTCTCCTATATTCTGGAGTAGCTAGAAGGAAAAATATGAGAGGATCATATGGTAGCCCATGACAAACTCTGGGATCTGTCCTGTAGCCACTTGTTGAAGAGTGCTTTGAAAATTATCGCTTTTTTATTTCTTTGCTTTGCATATATGTTATATTATACAATAAAAAAGTTAAAACAATAGAAATGGACAAACAATTGAGAAAAGTCAACAAAATCAAATGCTGGTTCTTTGACAAAATAAATTTGCTAAAACTTAAAATTTATTAATTAAAAATAAACATAAAAATAATCTTGAAAGTACAAACTAGTAATATCAGGATGAAAGATATAGCACTACAGATCCATTAAAAGTATAATAAGGAGTTATATTTTTATAAGTTTATGCCAGTAATTCCAGAAATTTAGATAAATGAAAAAATTTTGAAAAGTTCAACTTACTTAAGCTGACATTAGAAGACATAAAAAATCTAAATAGGCTGTGTATATTCAAAAGACTCAATTCAACACTTAAAATCCTTCCACAAAGAAAATTCCAGTCCCAGAAAGACTTCCTTAAGGAATGCTGTCAAAATTTAAAATAGAAACCATAGTAATTTCACACAAACTCTGGAAATAAATGTCCTTCTTTATTTAAATTGCCAACTCATTTTATGAATTTAACATAACCTGGTATCAAAGCTAGGCAAGGACATGAAAGAAAAACAAAGATCAAAATCTCACATTACCATAGATGTAAAGATCGATGAGAAAACATAATTTATTATGAGCAAGTGGTTTTATCTCAAGAATTTAAGAATGGTTCAATATTAAAATACTGGTTAATATAATTCATCACATTAACAGAATAAAGATGAAAAATCATATGACCATCTAAGTAGATGCAGAAAAAGCACAAAATTCAAAACCTGTTGCTGATTAAAACTCTAAACAAACTAGGAAAGGAAACTTCCCAGTCTAAAGACATCCATTTAAAATCTATAGCTAACGTCATTCTTAATGTCGAAGGACTTAAAACAATACTTCCCCAAAGACTGGTAACAGACAAGGATGTCAACTCCTCCCACTTGTATTTAACGTTATACTGGAGGATCTAAACAGTGCTATGAGGCAACAATAACAAAAAGACAATGATTAGAAAGGAAGAAGTAAACAGTCTTTATTCGCCCCCCCCATGACAGGTGTACAAAGAAACTCTTAATTTAAAAAACTACTAGAATTAAGTGAATCTATCAAGACACAAAATGCAACTTACAATTTCAAAAATCAATTTCATTTTTATAGGTTAGCAACTAACACTTAGAAAATTAAATTTAAACTTACCATTCACATAGCATCCAAAATGTTAATTACTGGAGGATAAACTTAACAAAACACATGCAAGCCCTGTATACTGAAAAATACAAAAGATTGCTGAGGTAAATATTAAATGTCCTAAGTAAATAAAGAGATATATTATATCCATGTTTCAGAAGACTAATGTTAGGATTTCAAGTCTCATCAAAATAATATAAAATTAAATGCAATGGCAATCATATTCCACTGGGCTCTTATTTAAATAAAAAAGTTAAAGACATTTAAAGAACTTTTAAAAGAAAATTTTAAAGACTTTTTCTTTCTGTAAAATTCATACAGGAATACAAAGGACCTTAGAATAGACCAAAAACAGATCTAGAAAAGGAAGAAAAATGTGGATTATTATGCTATCTGCTTTCAAGACTTTGCTGTAAAGCTACTGTGATCAAAGCAAACTGGTGTAGGTAAAGGATACACACATAAATCAAAAGGATATAATAGAAGGTCTAGAAATGAGCCCACATATATATATGGTAAAATTCAAAAAATACTAGAGCAATTCAATAAAAAATGGAAACTGTTCTCAACAAATTCTGCTGCAGTAATTGGATATCTGCATGGAAAAAAAATGAAACTCAACTCTTACTTCACACCATACAGTAAAATCTATTTGAGATGTAACACAGACCTAGACATAAAAGCTAAGTCTATTAAACTTTTAAAATAAAACATAGAAGAATAACTTTGTTTAACATAGCATTAGACGAAGATTTTTTTTTTTTGGAAATGATACAGAAAAGATGGAATCTGAAAGGAAAATCTTGATAAATGGGATCTCATCAACACTTAAAACCTCTACACATTAAGAAATCAAATAGGCAAGGCATAGATTGGGAGAAAACATTCACAACATATATATTTGATAAAGGAGTTGAACCAGGAATATATAAAGAAGTCCCACAACTCATTAATATGCAAAACAATCCAGTTACAAATGGCAAAGGATTTAAAGAGAACACTTCTCAGAAGAATATATTCTAATGATTAGTGAACTCATGAGAGAGTAGTCAATGTTAGTTATTGGGGAAATATAAATTGAAAGCAATGAGATACCACTATACATCTATTAGCATGCTTCAAATGAAAACCAGAGTTTTCATACACTGGTGGTGGGGATGTGTGCTGGTTTGGAAGGAAGTATGCCCCCTAAGAAAGCCATGTTTTAATATAAATCCCATTTCATAAAGGTAGAATAATCTCTATTCAATACTGTATGCCTGAAACTGTGATTGGATCATCTCCCTGGTTGATGTGATTTAGTTAAGAATGGTTGTTAAACTGGATTAGGGGATAACATGTCTCCACCCATCTGATTGGGTCTTGATTAGTTTCTGAAGTCCTATAAAAGAGGAAACATTTTGGAGAATGAGAGATTCAGAGAGAGCAGAAAAACATAGCCACGAGAAGCAGAGTCCACCAGCCAGCGGCCTTTGGAGATGAAGAAGGAAAATGTCTTCCAGGGAGCTTCATGAAACAGGAAGCCAGGAGAAGACGCTAGCAGATGGTGCTGTGTTCACCATGTGCCCTTCCAGATGAGAGAGTAACCCTGACTGTGTTCGCCATGTGCCTTCTCACTTGAGAGAGAAACCCTGAACTTCATCGGCCTTCTTGAACCAAGGTATCTTTCCCTGGATGCCTTAGATTGGACATTTCTATAGACTTGTTTTAATTGGGACATTTTCTCGGCCTTAGAACTGTAAACTAGCAACTCATTAAATTCCCCCTTTTAAAAGCCATTCCATTTCTGGTATATTGCATTCTGGCAGCTAGCAAACTAGAACAGGGTATAAAGTGGTATAATTCTTTGAGAACAGTGCTACACTGTTTGACAATTTTCTAAACATATATCTACTTTATGATCAGCAGTCCAGGGTAAAGTTTTCACATGCCCTCTGAAAACTTCAATGCAATTGTTCATAGCAGCTTTATTCATAGCAGTCAAAAACTGGAAACAATTGAAATGTCCATCTATTGGAGAATGAATAAGCAAAGTGGGATAGTCATATAATGGAACATTATTTAGCAATAAAAATGAATGAGAAATTATACATGCAGCAACAAGTACAACTTTAAGAAGCATTTTACTGAATGAAAAGAATCATATATAAATGGGCACATAACGATGTTTCCATTTATATAGAGTTCTAGAGGAGGCAAAACAAACTTATGGTGATAGAAATCCGGAGAGTTGCTTAGGATGAGGTATGGTGGGGCTTGACTTTTAATGGATATAAAGAAACTTTCTAGTGTGATGAAAATCTATATCTTGATGGGGATGTGGTGTAGATGGCGTATGTATATTTGTCAAAGCACATTGCACTGTGTGTAAATTGTATTTCAATAAAAAATAGCTGGGGAAATAACATAACCATATTCACACAATATTTAGAAACTACAGCAAAAAATACTGTCGTACGATTTTATCACAGACATTGTTAGTGCTTGGATTTATTTCCCTTTGGTCTTCTTATTCATGTATAAATACATTTAGTACTGAACTTTTGTCATTCGTTCCCTATCTCCACTTCTCTCTGAGTTTTCCCACTCACCTATATAGGAGCATCTCCATCATTGACACTCACATTTTCTGCATTTCTACCTACTTCTTTCTATCCTTTCTCACATGGACTATTGCATAGCTTCTTGAATGTTGACACTATATACATTCTTGCCAATTTTCAAATACTCATTGTGCTGGTTTGAAAGGATGTATGGACCCTAGAAAAGCCATGTTTTAATCTAAATCCCATTCAGAATAATCCCTATTATGTTTGAAACTGTAATTAGATATGTGATTTAATCAAGAGTGGTTGTTAAACTGGATTAGGTGTCGACATGTCTCCACCCATTTGGGTGGGTCTTGATAAGTTTCTGAAGTCCTATAAAAGAGGAAACATTTTGGAGAATGAAGGAGATTCAGAGAGTGCAGAGAAGAATGACATAGCCAAGAGAAACAGAGAGCCCACAAACCAGTGACCTTTGGAGATGGAGAAGGAAAGCACCTCCCAGGAGCTTCATAAAAAGGAAGCCAGGAGAGAAAGTTAGCAGATGATGCCTTGCTCACCATGTGCCCTTCCAGCTGAGGGAGAAACTGTGACTGTGTTTGCCATGTGCCTTTCCAAATGAGAGAGAAACCCTGAACTTTGTCAGCTTTCTTGAACCAAGGTATCTTTCCCTGGATATCTTAGATTGGACATTTCTATAAACTTGTTTTAATTGGGACATTTTCTCAGCCTTAGAATTGTAAACTAGCAACTTATTATCTTCCCCTTTTTAAAAAGCCATTCTGTTTCTGGTATATTGCATTCTGGCAGCTAGCAAACTAGAACACTCATCTAGAAGCCACTGTAATTTTCCATTACAATTCCAATCTTGCCACCAATTTCAATGATTGCACTTAGGGAAAAGACAAACAAGCTTCCATGGCTCTTCTGACCCAACCCTAGATTAGTTTGTAGCACAAAAACCGGGAACGAGGCCGCAGGTGTCCAGGAATGTTCCGCCAAGTTAGAACAGGCTGAGACTAAGGATCTGTAGTTTTGGGAAGCAGATTTTATTTTCTATGACCATAGGGCTCAGCTGAGTAGCCTCTGAAAGTCTGAGTCCTGAACAACAGACAACCTTAGCTTTTATAGACTGTATGACATGTTAAAGACAAGGTAAACAATTGGCTAATTTAAGTTGAGAATGGCCCAAAGCTGAACCGTTAAGGGAGGGGCCCCCACCCCAGGAATGTCTTATCTTGCCTATGTGCATTTTCACCAGTTCCTGAAGGCTAGGGGAGGGGGTTTCTATCCCAGGATTGTGTTTATCTCGCTTGCCTGCAGTTTTACCCCTTCCTGGAGGTCAGGAGAGGGGGTTTGGGGATTTTCCACAGAGAGCACAGCTGAACCAGAAAGGGGGAGGCCTGACTACTACAAGCTAACCTGTTTACCTCTTGTCTTGACCTTGTTTGCCTGTCTCTCCCCTAGTCTCCACTAGTCCCTATGCTCCACTATGTTCCAGAAGAAATGTCTTTCTTTCATTTACTTATAGGACTCATAAAACTTGGTTTATTAATGAGGATTGAGTAGCAAGGAAATTATTCTCTGTTATCAGAAAGACCCTCATTCATACTTCTACCACCTTTAATCTTCCTTAAAGACCCTCTACTTTCCTCAACGTTTTATTATGAGTATTTTCAAATATATAGCAAGGTTGAAAAATGTCAGTAAAAATATGAATGCTCACCATCTAGATTCTATCATTAACAAGTTATTATGCTTGCTTTATCATATATCTACCTATTGATTCATCTATAGTAATCAATGGTCCACTATTACGCCATTAAATTTCATACTAAAAGTCAAATCTTCAGTGAAGCCTTATCCCCAAAATAGAGAACACCTTACATCTTATCATCATAACCTATCTTATAATTACTTGTCCTTCCCTTATGACATGACATAATTACCATAAATAACATTGTTTAATATCTGCCTCCTCAGCTAGATCAGTAATTCTTAAAATTTAACTGACATCAAAATCACCTGGGGTGCTTGCTAAAACACCCCTCAATTTTTTGATGCAGCTAACATTGGGTAAAGTTCAAACCTTTGCGTTTTGGACAAGTTCCTAGATGTTGCTGCTGGTCCACAAACAATACTTTGAGAAACGCTGAGGTAGATTGTATGCTCCTTGCCTGTAGACTTGTGTCCATCTACTGACTCCTGATTTCCATGGCTATCACAGGAACAGAGAAAGTTCCTAGGACATAGTATGGATTTTCTGAGTGGATAAGCAAATATGGACATGCACACAAACACACACATTATTTCATTTACTGTATCATAGGAGTTCCTTATAGCCATTATTGTCAATGAATAGCTCCATCAGTTTGGGTATCTTGGTTATTTATCTTCCCCTGTCAGTAGGTATTCACATTGTTCCTAATTTTATCCTGTGATATTGATTCTGATACTCTGTCAAACATACCCTGGGTTTTACAAGGATTCTTTCACATCAGATGAAATTTTTTAGCTAACAAAGAATGAAATTCTCTTTCTGCTTTTTTCCTTTTCTTATGATTTCAGACTGTAAACTCAGCATGTTGTTTTTCACTTAATGAGATTTGAGTTATGATTTCAAAAGGCACTTTTCTCCAGGGAAGGGACAAAAAAAAAAAAACTAAAAAACTCAATATACTTTAATTGCAAACAAGATGCTGTTTGTGTGAGGTTTGTTGTGCAGGTGTGAAGGCGGGAGGTGAGGCCACAGGACATGCCCTCAGATGTCCATTTCCCATTTTCCCCACTGAGCAAATACCTACTACCCCATGGTAATCCAAAGAATTGCCTGGCCCCACCCTTGAGTTATTCAGATAAAGGATGCAAATATTTGGTCTGAGTTGAGAATGGCTTTTAAAATCTGCTTATGTAATGGTTCCTCGGCTTCTATATTTTAAAAAGGAAATCAATGCATAATTATTTCTGCCACATTTGAATGATAATAAAATTTCAGAAAGATTTTGATTTCCTCTGCATTGGAATCAAGGAACAAAATCACCACAAGCACCATTCCTACCTAATATCAGATGCTGTCCTCCTCATTTGAAAAATGTCATGAACACATTTATAAAGTTCTTAGTCTAACACAAGGTAAAGTTATTTAACTAGATGGCACAACATTCATCTTTATAAATTCATCCATCCATCCTTTATTTATTGATACCCTACTTTGTTCCATGGGAAAACATGTTATGTGAAGCATTGTCTTTCCTCAAGGAACCTAGATTCTAGACAAGAATATGGTTAATTATCTTCAGGTAGTCTTCAAGTAAAATATACATGGGCCTTATGGGGAAAGATTGTCTCTTAAATCAGGCTGGAGGCATCAGGAGAGACACTTTTGCTGAGTTTTAAAGACAAAGTATTTTTAATATAGTAAGGGTGGTCAAAGCAATTTTAAGTAAAGAATCGCATCTAGAAAGACAGGAGATACAAAATAGAAGGATGGGACTTCTGGGAAGGTAGTGGAACAGGAAAGACTGAGTTTACCTCTGCTTCACGCAACAGCTAGAAAAGTGACAGAAAAATGGTCAGGACAGCAGTTGCAGGATGTGAATGACCTGAAAGGATCTTTTACATTATATAGGATGCCCTGGATGAAAAAGCTGAGCAATTGGGATGCAGAGAATGGGGTGAGTTGGTTCCATCAGGACTCCACCTGGTACAAGGGGCCACACCCAGGAAAATGCCTGCCCCTACAGCTAGCTTGGAAGATTAGCCCCCTCAGCTCCACAGGCTGGAAATCCCTTGAGAAACCTGAAAGCCAGTAAATGAAAATTCCCTGCTCATAGAGACCATCCAATTAATGCACTGAGCCTATGGTGCACCTCTCCAAAAGAAGGCCCAGAGCCTTTAGGAGTGCACAAACAGGGAACCTGGGATGAGGAAGCAAGCCATACCACACCCCTTGACCTCCTCACACCCAAGTGCCACCCTCAAATGTGCCTCATGCCCCACCCCACAGCTCCCCACGCACCTGAGCCCTGCCTACCCCTGCACCCCACAGCCCCCTTTACACTGCACCCAGAGCATGTTCTACCTTGCCCCCCACCCCCACCCCATCCCACCCCCGCACCTTCCCCCCCAGCCACCACGATCCATGCACGCTCGCATCCATGCCCTGGTCCCTCTGCTCCCTGTGCCCCTCACATATGGGCACTTGCCCCCTAAGCCCTGTGCATGTGCAGACCTGCACCTCTCCTCCTCCCCCCTTACCCTGCAAAGGGTCCCACTCACCCAAGCACCCGTGCCCTGAACTTCCGAACCCCTTGCCCCAATATCCCCACCCCCATGGCCCGCACATGCATGCACCTATGCCTAGA